>JAODXP020000034.1:4628171-4640671 GCA_027497455.2 Sardinella longiceps
AACTGTATGCTAACTAGAAGCAAACCATTTTAGACTTCGCTTAAACGTAATATTTTGCACTAGCCTTCGTTTATTTTTGGTCTGTCAACTTAAACTAATCTCGGCAACATTGTCCAGCTTGTTGTCATTCAATGAAACACCACTTCTCAATTTAAAAAAATTCTGTTAGCTAGCTTCGCTAGCGTTAGCTCGCTAACAATTTGTAGTAAAATGCAGCAGCCTAACCTGAATTAAACTTCTGCTACAAATACGAACTATAACAACTTACATTACTCGGCTTGAAATGATGATAGGCAGTTGTAGAATATGACAAATACATCCAAAAAATCCTCAATGACTCCAAAAAGACATTATGGACAGTTTATTGACAGTGTCCCACACATATCATTCACTTCACCGTAACGGAGCCCGAGAAAGTTATAGTGAAACAATTGATAACGTTAGTATCTTAAAGTTACTTGTGTGTTGAAGAAGAAAAAAATGTCAGCTGTTCAGTGGTCACTAGTCTTGTTTGAAGAGTTGTACAGAAGATGTTCTAGATTAAACTATTGGCATTATTGTTTTAACTTTTTTTTTTTCTCCTTTGCAGTTATCATGGTATGGAGGGGGATGGAGGCAAGTTTGCAGTCACAGATTGAGCCAGGACATTATAGATAGCATTTCTGTTCATTCACAAGCTATGTGTGGTACACTTGATTTTGTAGCAGCTCTTACCATGCCAACAGACTCACTCTTGAACAAGCCACACAGGCATGTGCCTAGATAAACACTTAAATTACACCACAAGACTTAACCCTTTAGATGGATTTGTGATGTCTTTCAGATTACATTCTACCTTAGAAATATAAGGTGGCAGACTTGATAGTCTAATGCCAGAGATCATTCTGATGCGTTACTGCTATTTGGTCTAGAGTCAATGATTTTTACCATTACTCTGTAGATTGGCACCTGAGCCTTTCAAACCTGGATCGGGCCCCTTCCTTCAATTCACACTTAAATCTCCATGGAGTTTCATTTCATTTTATTAAAGCTTAAATGAATAAACTTGAAATGTCATCTTATTTCAGCTTGAACTAGTTATGAGAAAACTCATGTCAACATTATTGAAAATACATATGGGTAAACAACAGCAATGCTTAAAAGTATAAAATAGGCACAGGGTGTTTACATAGATACACAGGTCTACAGAGATACCTTATAAAGCTTGGGGTTGTTTAAGATGTAAAAAGGAAAAAAAAACAAAGAATAATTCTGATAATTACAAAACTAAAATGTGGAGCAATGCACAATAGTCTACAGTGTCAAAAACCATCTGTGTAGAGTTGCAGTTTTGTAGGACAATATTTTGTTTATGCCAAGTCCTTCTGACTATAGGCTACAGATTAGGGAATAACCATGGTGAATTTAGTTAACTAGTTTAAATACCATGAAAGTTGTGGTCCTCGATGTATACACACAAATATTGCGTAAGTCATGTCAATTAATAGATTCCAATCACACATGGATTGGAGAAATGGGCTGTTGTAAGAACAATTTCATAAAATGTCAATGCATCAATTATCATGGGATCAGATGATTTCCACCGGTGTCTCTGGGTGACATCAGAAAGACGGTCACAACAATGTCCGGCGCCGTAGAGATGACCATTAACCTGTACAATCTGACCTCAGCAAACTCCCGTCTGGTCAACAGTGTCACCTTCCTGTTTCAACTGAACACACCAGATATAAAATGAAATATGTATATATGGGCAATTCCAGCGTTATGGACGTGACATTTTCGTGCATTATTGATGAACAAAAGGCCAGATAACCTCCGCAAACCTAGCAGTATTTCACAATTTTTTTCATATTCTTCTGCAAACTCCATGGCTGAATACAGGCAAACAGAAAAAATTAATATCATGATTTGCATCATAAGAATATGAGCCTTTCAATTTGCGTTATGGACGTGACGAAAAACGGACAAACTTTTGAGAGAGCGTAGTTTTTGCTGTGAAGTGTGTGAAATTTCTAGAGAAATGTAAATATTACTACATTCTTACCAAACAGGACACCTCAGTAAAGACAGAGAAAGACTTAATTTCAAATGTAAATGTAAAAAAAGTTGGTTTTCATTGGGAGACATGGCGTTATGGATGTGACGTTATGGACGTGACGTCTGGAAAAACCCTCCAAAACGATACAAAACAATTGTGAACGGTGGATTTTAACCTGTAACAAGAGAAATAGTAATATAACAATGAAAAATAACTGATAGCATTGCAGCTTTGTGTGTGTTATCACCCACTTATGCCCATTATAAGCCCCTCCATAGACTTACATTATAGCTGAATAGGGTAAAAATTTTAACAAACAGATATCCTTTCGAAACTTGCTCAGTTGAATATTTACATCAAGACAATACTTTTTTGTATTGGAAGTTTTCTGAAAGAATTTGTATGTCCATGTAGGTGAGACTTAAAGTTTTAAGGTGAGGTTTACTTTTTTCGTGGAATTGCCCATATATATATTTAATGTTATGGCCTATTGTTGTTTTTGATCTAACTGTGAAGCACCTTGAGCAGCAGTCTTGTGTGAATTGTGCTATTATAGGCTATACAAATGCAATAGGCCTAATAAAAATAATTAGAACAAAAAGACTAATAATAATAATAATAATAATAATAATCCTAGTTATTATGCGATATTTTTGTTAAATTATTATTAGGCTTACTATGAATCATTATTGTTACTGATGATTTAATAACAAGAACAGAAATAATAAACTAACCTTTTCCCCCTCATCACAGCACAATTGTCAAGTAACATACTTGTCACTTGTCTCCAGTCGAGGCCCTATGTGCGCAGGACGTCATTTAACTCTGCTGTTAACGCTTCTGCATTTGCGATGTTAATTATCCTACTGGCAAGATGCTGAGTCTTCACGCTCCCAGCATCCTCGTCAAAAAAACGGACAAGGACATTCATGATCTTGTCCATGTTTTTGTCTGTTGCCTCGTCAACATTAAGGGAAAACATACAATTCTTAAGTTTCTCAGACAGCTGGCGTTTAAATTCTGGGGCAATGCCGTGGGTGAGCAGATAGCTCGTATGCAGGGTTCGAGTTAAGTGGGAGCCAGTGGGAGCCAGTGGGAGCTGAGCTCCCATAGAGAGAGGTCTGGCTCCCATGAAAGCAGCAAACTCAAACATCTGTGGGGGATCTGACAATACAATAGTATATAATATTTTACTGACAAATAAAGTTATCATAAGCGGGGATCAAACCGAGCTATGGGAGGTGGAACCTTTTTATGGAGTTGCGAGCGCGCTCCTGCTGGGAAGCGCTTGTTACAGGGGTGTTTTTGATCATCTTTTCTTTTTGTGTTATTGCCTTATTGACATGCTGTTATTATGTTCTCTGATGATAAAGGGGTACTGTATGCTTGCGCAGTTGCAATGTATAGGTTGTAAACATAAGTCAATGTCTTAATTGATTGTAAACCATGATTTGGTTGTGACCGATAGTAGTTACAGTGCGTAACAGTCGGGGTTCGCCTCTGAGGCGAGAGGATATAATGATTGTATGTTATATTGCCTAGTTTGTGGGCCTTGCCCCTGATTATTTTCAGTTTGATCAGTGTTTTGTTTGTTTAGTTTGTTTGTTAATTTGTTATGTTATGCACCCCGCCGGTGGCCTAATATAAAATAAAAGAAAGACGTCTGCATTATTCCGTTTCCATGCCTTGAGTCTACCACCCGCCGGACACACTCCGTTACAATGCCACTGAAAATGTGGGCGCTTGCTCGTTTCGGTTTTAGCCTACTTCAATAAAGCCAAACATAGGCCTACTGTAGCTCCAGATAGTAAAATAATGCGCTGCTCTCCCTAGGTCAACCTCTCTCCTAGATATTGCTGTAACCAGGCTATTCCCATCATCCGATCATGCTGCGCATGATGTAAACTTTATTGAGAATTTCGTGCAAGTAGCATATTCACCGAAATTAATAAGTGCCAGTTCACCGTTGTGCATAACATTCAGCCAGAGATCCGGGAGAGATAGAGACATTGTGAACTTCTCACATTGTAAGGTCAGTGCTTGCTTCCCATTACATTCAAAAGTCCGCAAAGCCTTTACTGAACTCCTGCGCCGTTGCGCAGACTGGAGAACAACAACAAAAAAAAAAACATCCCATAAATTGCAAACTACCAAAGCAATAGCAAGGTGCATCACGCGCGGTGATATTGCGTGCTGAGTTTCATTTTTTTTTTCTAAACATCGGTTAACACTTACGACATTCTTCATATAACTTGTCTGCTTGCTGACATGTGTTAAGGTACTCATAAACAATGTTTAATAATGTATTACAATTAGAAAGCCGTGAGGCAATTTTAAGATGCAACAGGACTGTCTCTGACCCAAACAGCTTTTCCCCACAACTACATGCCAGGAGTACTACTCGAGCAACCAACGTCTCTTATTGGCCAAGACAACCAAGACCCGCCCCGTCCTATTTCTGATTGGATTGAAGGGTTGCGATGCGCTTTACATGGTCTGCAGCACACAGCAAATGGAGCGGGGAAAGGGACTTTTCGTAACGTGGATCTAAGTTCTTTGATGGGCTGGGGAAAGCTTTTTTTTTTTTTTTTAACAGAGCCACGCTACGCCGGATTTCCGGCGCGGCGCCGGACTGCTATCACCCCTAAAGTGGATATTTTTATTGTCTTTTTCTTCAACCCAGTCTATGATGAACTTCTGCACAGAAACTGTTTTTCCAATGCCAGCCACTCCCTTTGTCAGCACAGTTCTGATGGGTTTGTCTTGTCCAGGTAAGGGCTTGAAGATGTCAGCACATTTGATTGCCGTTTCCTCCACTGTTATTTGTCTCTTGGATGCCATCTCAATCTGTCTGACCTCATGTTCAGTATTGACCTCTGCACTGTCCCCTCTGTGATGTAGAGCTCTGTGTAGATCTTCTCCAGGACAGTAACTTTTCCCTGCTTTGGGATGCCCTCATATACACTCTGAAACTTCTTCTTTAGTCTGTGTTTGAGCTGTTTTTGACTTGTAGAAAAAAGCCCATCTACATAAATATATAAGCATTAGACATATTCAGAAGTAATGGTAATACTTCCATGTGTTTTACTTGTAGGCATGGAAATAAACTATAAGGAGTTATATTGCAGGAATTACATAGAATAACATAGAAATAGAAAATGTGTGACTATTACTATTACTGCTATGTCTACTATCACTGTTATGAATGAAATTATTTATTTATTGAAAAAGACTAAAAATACCAAGTAACAACCACAAGCTGTTACATGTAAATAAACCACATACAGTTCAGCAGCTGCTGAGCGAGGATCTCCTGACTCATGTTCCTCAGGATGTGCACTGCAATATTCAGAGCTCCATCTCTGGCAACTCTCTGCTCCTTCTCCTCCTCCTCCTCACTACAAGTGGATTCTGGGTAATCAGGACTCAGGAGCTTCTTGAGTCTCTTTAGTTCATTATTCATGAAAGTGATGACTTTGTCTTCCAGCTCCTGGTTGAAATAAATTCAGTAAGTACTTAAGTCACATAATACCCTAAAACCCCACCCATCAGCTCGGTTGTTACTGTACACACACATGCACACACACACACACACACACGCACGCACACACACACACACACACACACACACACACACACACACACACACACACACACACACACACACACACCTTGAAAACAGTTGACAGGTCTTTATGAGTCTTGCTGAGTGATGGATGGGCAGCTTGTTCTTCCTGTTGGATGCTGAAGGAAACAGAAGGACAGCAGAAATTGAACAACAAAGCAAATGGGAAATACTCTGGTTGGTTCACTTTGCCATACCAATCTGATGGGCCTACTTCACCCATTGTGGAAGAGACTGAGTTAACAGACTTGACCTCAGCTACTTCCCCAACTTGGAAAGACAAAATGTACCAAATTACACACATACAGTATATATATATACACACACATATATGAATACAATAATCTGTTATATTTCATACTGGCCAGATCACATGACTGGTGTTCGTAGCTTATGTTCTGAACACTCATTGATCTTTGGTACCTTTCTCTATTCTACTTTCTGCTACGTAATATGGTAGAATTTACGAAGTCTTTGTCCAATCTGATCATTCTTTTAGGGATTACAGTCATAGTTATGTAAGGCGTGTCCATAATTTACATAAAGTACATCTTTTTCAGCTAGATAGAGTTCAGAGGGCTTGTTTCCAAAAGAAAACTCTTTCTTTGTTTACAGCTGTTGTTTACAGCTGTTGTTCTGCATGTGATTCTGTGATACTGGTTTATCCCTGTCCAACATCCAAAGATTACAACTTGTCCAGAATGCTGCTGCACGACTTTTAACAGGAACTAAGAAATTTGCCTACATCACACCTGTTTTAGCGCAATTGTATTGGCTACCTGTTAAATACAGAACAGAATTTAAAACACTACTTTTTGTTTTTAAAGCCTTAAATGGTTCAGCACCCTCCTCCATTTCAGATATGCTAACCCCTCTCACTACAACCAGGTCACTTCGGTCATCTTCACAATTCCATCTGTCAGTCCCCCACACATATCTCAAAACAAAAGGAGATCAAGCTTTTTCTGTTGCTCCACCAAAACTGTGGAGTAGCCTTCCGGTCCATATAAAACCCTTCCCCACAATAGACAGTTTCAAATCAAATCTCAAGACACACCTTTTTCTATTGCTTTTAACCTTGCCTGATTTAATAACTTTTATTCCTTGCTCCTGTTCTGTTTGTTTTTTTTTACCCTAAATTTCCTATTTATTTTATTTCATTATTTCTATTTATACTATTTTAATGAAGTTTACTCTTTTTTGATTGTAATGCTCTGCCTTGACCTTTGATGTCACATTTTCTTAATGCTACTGTAACTGTTGTTTTTTAAATGTGCTATACAAATAAATTTGACTTGACTTGACTTGATTAGACAAGAGTGTATCAGTGACTGTGTGTATGTGTGTGCTTGTGTGTGTGTGTGTGTGTGTGTGTGTGTGAAGCTGCATAAAATACAAGTTGCACTGTAAATTGCTGCCACAATAAATAAGACAAACAGAAATGAACGAAAATCCCTCTTTATCCTATAAGCAGATCTAGACAGGTGGAGCTGGGGAGGAAGAGGGAGCAAATAAACAGCGTCACAGCGCAAGAGCTGCGTGAACCTGGCCACTGAGACTGCGGAGAATTTAAACTAGCGCAGGCGTATGGGAGCAAAGGCGATTGGTTAGGTTGTGTTGTGACTAATTAAGGGCCTCACTCCGATTTTCCTGTATGAACTTGGTCATATTAATTGCATTTAAAGTAAAGTTATATAAAGGGTAAAAGTTGAGAGACACAATAATGTAGTTCAACATGTGATAGTAGAGAAGTAGGGAAATTGAGGTGGTGTAGCTTATAGATAATAAATTAGTGATGAAAATATATTAAATGTCAAAATATTCAATAAAGAACAGCCACATTTGTTCCTCATTGCCACAATGTCTTGACCCGCTGTAGTTTGCATATAAGTCTAATCGATCTACAGACGATGCAATCAATTTCATCTTGCACTCTGCCCTAACTCACCTTGACAACAAGGTAGGGAATTATGTGAGAATGCTATTTTCAGCTTTTAATACTGCAATTCTTATCGCCAAGCTCAGGGATATTGGGCTGCACAACTCCATGTGTCCATGGATTTTAAGCTTTCTGACAGGCAGACCACAAGTGGTGCGAGTGGATAGTCATATATCATCATCACTTATCCTCAACACAGGGGCACCTCAAGGCTGTGTGTTAAGTCCATTGTTGTACTCCCTGTACACGTCTGATTGTATGGCTCAGCATAATTCCAACATAATTGTCAAGTTTGCTGATGATACAGCAGTGGTCGGCCTCATCTCTGATAATAACGAGGAGCCTTACCTAAATGAGGTAGACCGTCTAACACTCTGGTGCAATGATAACAATCTCCATCTAAATGTTACCAAGACAAAGGAGATGATTATTGACTTTGGGCGTAATCAGCAGAGGGTCCACCAGCACCTTAACATCAATGACTCACAGGTGGAGAGGGTGGACACTTTCAAATATCTTGGTGTCCACATTAATGGAGACTTAACATGGACTAAGCACACCGATTCCCTTGTGAAGAAAGCACGTCAGCGTCTTTTTCATCTTAGACGACTGAAGAAGTTCAGCCTACCCCAACATCTGCTTAAGAACTTTTTGCCACCATTGAAAGCATCCTTACAGGGAACATAACCACCTGGTATGGAAATAGCACGCAACAAGATCGCAAAGCGCTGCAAAGAGTGGTGAAGTCAGCTGAACGTACCATCAGAACTAAGCTGCCCCACCTACAGGACATCTATGTCAACAGATGCCAGTCCAGAGCAAAGAAGATTGTCAGAGACCCAAGTCATCCAAACCATGGCCTGTTTTCTGTGTTAAGATCTGGGAAATGTTACCAGTGTCTGAAAGCCAGAACTGAGAGAATGAGGAAAAGCTTCTATCCTCATTCTATCCGCATATTGAATGAGAACCATAAGACTTTATAACATCTCTTCTTCTATCTATTTATTCCTAATTTATTTTTATACATAATATATTTCAACACTGCTAGCATAGTCATTGGAGTCAGTAGACAAAGCATTTCACTGCACATTGTACACTGTATAATGGTATGTGACCAACAAAATTTTAATTTGAATTTGAACTAACCTATTAGCTATGACATATGTATTTAAGAACATTATTTATGTATATGTTATATTATATTTATCATATGGTGTGACAAAATAATCATATGGTGTAACAAAAAAGCCAGTGGAAAAAGAAAAAAGTCAGTGGAAAACGGAACTGAAGCAGGAGTGCCAGATAAACTGGATTTTTTTGGAAAACATGAAGAAAGATAAATAATTGTGTAACTTTCATTGCCCTTCTGAAGTGTTGATCTTCCCCCTGAAAGAAGAAGGACCCTCACTTAAAATATGGTGTCACACCATATGATATTGATTTCCGGGACAAAACGTTTTTGTTAATAGTGGCTTCAAAATATTCTGCCTGAACTTTTAGCTAAGCACCCTTAAAAAGTCAACATCTGGGTGATCAATATATCATGGTATCATTATATGAAAATTAATACATTTTCATGTTTTTACCCTAAAACTTTTTACCCAAACTTTTTGAAATATGATCGGAACAGTTACGCCATTTGAGCTTTTACTGATTTGGCTGAAAATGGTGAAAAATTTGAAAAGTAATCCCATTAATGCTTTGTATGTTCATTTAGAAACAGTACTTTCTGAACAATATCACCACAGTTTTTGACACACTTTTCAATCATTTAAGAACACTTGACACACTGGGACAAAAAAAGGCCATGTCGTGTCAACCACCCACATACACTCACACACCTGACTTTTTTCCACTTTTTAGATCTTCCATGAGCATATATTCACAGTTTTTGTTTTGTTATTAATCTCTCCACCACTTATCAACCCTTGACCTTCATTGCGCTAATGTGCTTCCTTTCTGTTTTTCAAAAGAAAACTTATTTAAAGAAGAGGATCATCCACCTTTCCTGCTAATACCTGTGGTCAGGATGACTGTCTTCATGACTGAAGTCTACGTCTTGTCCCTTTGAATGGTCACTTTTCATGGACACACAGCTGGGTGCAGGAGAGTCTGGTCTCCTTTTCTGAATTGGTCTGTCAATCAAAACATAACATTAGAGGCTACAGCCTGTTTTTAGAAAGAAATACACACAGTAATGAATCATAACAACCACTACTCAAATACAAACCTTTTAGGCTTACTTCCATGTCCACCAGCAGAGTCTCCATGTTGACTCATGTTGGTGGGAGTCAGCTGCTACCTGTTCCGAGACACAAAAATAGGCTGTTGACACACTGGCTTGAATAGTGTTATTTATTAAAAACTTGCAACTCATTCAGGAAATCCATGACATAAAAAAACAACTTTGCTGCGTTGGCAGGTTAGCGTTATGGCTATGATTGTCGTCGCAAATCTAGATAAAAGACAGCCCAAAGGTTAAAAGGTGTTCTGAAGGGTAAAAAAAAGGGTAAAAAAAAAAGACTCAATTCTCGAACAAGCAGGTTTTAAAATGCCTTTACCTTTTTCCGTCGATAATCCACACTTTTATCAATACACAAAATAAATATGACGCACAGTTAATTTGTTCTCATTGTAGAGTACGATGCTTTCACTTTCTTTTTGCATGGGGCTGTTAACACTCAACACAAAGCTTCCGGGTTTTCTTACCCAATCTCATCACCAGGTGGCAGTATCTCAACACCGATTTTATATTTCCATTGGCTACACTCACTAAGTCACTGCACTGATTATCTGGCTTCTCTAACGCTTTTTTACACAATTGCTAACATTGATTAAGTATTTAATCAGGCCCATTGGCTAATGTTTCATTATTATTTACAGATCCGTCTGTAATGTTAGGGAGTCATTTTACAAAATGTTTGCAACAGTGGCACACACACTCATTCGATATTCATACTGTAGGATATAGTATACAGTGTGAATTTGTGTGTGTGTTTGGTTGGAATCAGTTTGGTGTGTGTGTATCTTGTGCAGCCTCCATTCTGCCAAGTCTCATTACCCATCATTTGTGTATCACACATACACAGGGCTCATTAGCATATGAATACAACCAGAACTTGTGCAGTATCAATGAGAGAGAACACACACACACACACACACACACACACACACACACACACACACACACACACACACACACACACACACACAACACACACACACACACACACACACACACACACACACACACACACACACACACAAACACAAACACAAACACAGCACTTCTTGCCATTAGGATAATAACCTGGAAGGAAAGAGACAGAGAGTGAGGGTGAAAGAGATGGAGGAAGGCGAGAGAGAATGATGATACCTTATGGACCAGCAGATAGACAGACAGACAGATAGATCGACAGACAGGTAGATAGATGAGAACAGTCAGAAACGTAGGCAAGCAGACAGGTGGATTGTCAGTAGCTCACAATAAAGCTGTGTCAAAATGCACATACAGTATAAATATCAATTGGCCCAAGGTACCAACAAAGATACTTTAGTTCATCAACCACCTCTGGTTCCAATCTAATCCAGGTCATATCATCCACAGTTCCAATCTGACCCAGGTCATGTGATTCAAGGTTCCAATCTGACCCAAGTCAAGTGGTTCTTGTCTTAAGCAAATCAAGCAGTCCAAAGCTCCAATCTGAAGCAGATCATATGGTGTATAGTGCACACTGGAAAGAAAAGGAAAGAGAGGAAAGAGACAAGAGAGAGAAAATGAGAGAAAAATATGGGGAAAGAGAGAAGAGTATGAAAAAAAACAGCAAAACAACAAATAATAGACAGAAGAGAAAATGAGTGAGAAGAGATTTTGGGTAAGAGAAAAAAGAGAAATAGAAGGAGGGAGGAAAGTGAACCTGGCAGAGAGAGAAAGACGAGAGAGAGAGACAGAGGGAGAGAGGGACAGAAGAATTCCTGTTTCTTCTCTCACCTGTTCATTAGAATTGATAAATAATTCTCTCATTAAACAAATCTTCCCAACTCGATTCAGCATTTCAATCAGGATAATACATGTTTGAGTATCAGCTTAGTCTGAATTTGAACTATGCATTCACAAAATTCATCCTTCAGCCCCTAGTCACTTTCCCAAGCAGCTCTTCTCCTACTGCATATCTGCACTTTATGCCTCCTCTTCCTACCCACTACCACCTCCCCATTAATGCACAATAGGCTAATGGGCATCAGATGTCATTTTATTGCAGGAACTACAGTATATGCATGTGACAAATAAACATTTTTGTATCACTTGTAAATATTTCATTCATAGAATGAAATCAGATTAGACACACATTACACATTAGTTACATTACATTACGCATATCTGCACTTTCAGGGCCGTTTCATGGTACGTACGGGGCCCCAAGCAAACAGGATATGGTGGCCCTTCACTCCCCGTAAATACTTACATGAACCACATTGTTATAATTTTAACATCATCAATATAATTATTTGTATTGTACAGTTGTCTAACTCCAGTTTAAAGTCATTTTTTGTTGAAAAACACCATCAACTCAACTAAAATTATTAAACAGTCAATCTTGGGGGGCCCTTTCAGCCTGGGGCCCCAGGCAATTGCCTGGTTTGCCTGCCTTGTTGCAACGGCCCTGTGCACTTTATGCCTCCTCTTCCTACCCACTACCACCTCCCCATTAATGCACAATAGGCTAATGGGCATCAGATGTCATTTTATTGCAGGAACTACAGTATATGCATGTGACAAATCAACATTTTTCTATCACTTGTAAATATTTCATTCATAGAATGAAATCAGATTAGACACACATTACACATTAGTTACATTACATTACATTACACATTAGTTACAAATAATAATCAAT
>JAODXP020000034.1:4648171-4651352 GCA_027497455.2 Sardinella longiceps
GTAGGTCATTGAAACCCCGGACTTCTGTCACCTGGTCAACACACTCAGGAGGGATTTGATTGGTTGCTGCTGGACGGGAGGTGATCCACACAAGAGCAGAGGGAAGCAGGTTCCCCTTGATGAGGTTTGTGAGAAGGACGTCCACTGAGGCAGGTTCTGATACACTGTAGATGCTTTCATTGTGCTGGAAATCTAAAGGAAGTCTGCTTTCATCCAGACCATCAAAGATGAAAGCAATGTTATAATTGTCCTGGTCTGTGAACATAAAGTCTTTTGTTTCACTGAAAAAGTGATGGATGAAATCCATAAGGGTGTATGTGTTATCTTTAATCAGGTTCAGCTCCCGAAAAGGAAGAGGAAATATAAAGTGGATATTTTTATTGTCTTTTTCTTCAACCCAGTCCATGATGAACTTCTGCACAGAAACTGTTTTTCCAATGCCAGCCACTCCCTTTGTCAGCACAGTTCTGATGGGTTTGTCTTGTCCAGGTAAGGGCTTGAAGATGTCAGCACATTTGATTGCCGTTTCCTCCACTGTTACTTGTCTCTTGGATGCCATCTCAATCTGTCTGACCTCATGTTCAGTATTGACCTCTGCACTGTCCCCCTCTGTGATGTAGAGTTCTGTGTAGATCTTCTCCAGGACAGTAGCTTTCCCCTGCTTTGGGATGCCCTCATATACACTCTGAAACTTCTTCTTAAGTCTGTGTTTGAGCTGTTTTTGACTTGTAGAAAAAAGCCCATCTAAATAAAATATATAAGCATGAGATATAATCAGAAATAATGGTAATATTTCCATATATTTTACTTGTAGTCATGGAAATAAGTTATAAGATAATATATTGTAGGAGTTATAAAAAATAACATAGAATTAGAACATGTGTTACTATCATTATCACTATTTCTGCTGTTGCTATTATAAACACAATGGTATATTTTTTATATTGAAAAAGCCTTCAAACACGAGGTCACAACCATAAGCTGACGTAGTTACATGTAAATAAACCTCATACAGTTCAGCAGCTGCTGAGCGAGGATCTCCTGACTCATGTTCCTCAGGATGTGCACTGCAATCTTCAGAGCTCCACCTCTGGCATCTCTCTGCTCCTTCTCCTCCTCCTCCTCACTACAAGTGGATTCTGGGTAATCAGGACTCAGGAGCTTCTTGAGTCTCTTTAGTTCATTCTTCACGAAAGTGATGACTTTGTCTTCCAGCTCCTGGTTGAAAGAAATTCAGTAAGTACTTAGTCACATAATAACCCTGCTTCCCACCCATCAGCTCGGTTGTTATTGTACACACATATGTACACACACATGCATACACAAACACACACACACACACACACACACACACACACACACACACACACACCACACACACACACACCTTGAAAACAGCTGACAGGTCATTATGAGTCTTGCTGAGAGATGGATGGGCAGCTTGTTCTTCCTGTTGGATGCTGAAGGAAACAGAAGGACAGCAGGAATTGGACAACAAAGCAAATGAGAAATACTCTGGTTGGTTCACTTTGCCATACCAACCTGATGGGCCTACTTCACCCTATGTCGGTACAGAGACTCAGCTACTTTCCTAACTAGCAAGACAAAATGTACACATCACATACTGAAGATATGGACACAATCATCTGCTATATTTCATACTGGCCATATCACAGGACTGGTGTTCGTAGCTTATGTTCTGAACACGCATTGAATCTTTGGCACCTTTCAATGCTCTACTTTCTAAAACTACGTAATAAGGTAGAATTTACAGAGTCTTTGTCCAAACTGATTATTCTTTTGGGGATTACAGTCATAGCTATGTAAAGCGTGTACATAATTTACATAAAGAACATCATTTTCAGCTAGTTAAACACATCAAAGAGTTCAGAGGGCTGTTTTCCCCAAAGAAAACTCTTTCTTTGTTTACAGCTCTTGTTCTGCATGTGATTCTGTGATACTGTTTTATCACTGTCCAACATCCAAAGGTTACAACTTGTCCAGAATGCTGCTACACGGCTTTTAACAGGAACTAGGAAATTTGCCCACATCACACCTGTTTTAGCGCAATTGTATTGGCTACCTGTTAAATACAGAATAGAGTTTAAAACACTACTTTTTGTCTTTAAAGCCTTTAATGGTTCAGCACTCTCCTACATTTCAGATATGCTAACCCCTCTCACTACAACCAGGTCACTTAGGTCATCTTCACAATTCCATCTGTCTGTCCCCCGCACATATCTCAAAACAAAAGGAGATCGAGCTTTTTTTCTGTTGCTGCACCAAAGCTGTGGAATAGCCTTCCGGTCCATAGAAAATCCTCCCCCACAATAGACAGTTTCAAATCAAATCTCAAGACACACCTTTTTCTATTGCTTTTAACCTTGCCTGATTTAATAACTTTTATTCCTTGCTCCTGTTCTGTTTGTTTTTTATTTTTACCCTAAATTTCCTATTTATGTTATTTCAGTATTTCTATTTATACTATTTTAATGAAGTTTACTCTGTTTGATTGTAATGCTCTGCCTTGACCTGATGTCACGTTTTCTTGCTGATACTGTAAAGCACTTGGGTCAGCTGCTGTTGTTTTTTAAATGTGATATACAAATAAATTTGACTTGACTTGATTAGACAAGAGTGTATCAGTGACTGTTTGTATCTGTGTGCGTGTGTGTGTGCGTGTGCGTGTGTGTGTGTGTGTGTGTGTGTGTGTGTGTGTGTGTTTGTGTTTGTGTGTGTGAGTGTGAGTGTGTGTGTGTGTTGTGTTGGGAGCATTCATCTCCATGCACAACCACAGCCAACAATATGTCACATCCAAATGTATAAGGATCATCCACCTTTCTTGTCTGATACCTGTGGTCAGGATGACTGTCTCCCTGACTGAAGTCGATGCCTTCTCCTTTGACTGGTCACTCTTCATGGACACACAGCTGGGTGCAGGAGAGTCTGGTCTCTCATCCACTTGCCTTCAGCAAAGTAAACACACCATACAGCAGTTAAACATGGGTTCCTTTTACTCTCTCATGGACCTTGTCATTAGAGTGTATAAACCCACAACCAAACACACTGCACTTTACACACACATGGGTGGTTGACATATTTGGTTGATTTATTTATTTTTTTAAATCTTAATTTTAAATCATAATACTCATTGGATTATATTCTACCAACCCTTATGTTT
>JAODXP020000034.1:4658952-4666452 GCA_027497455.2 Sardinella longiceps
ACACACACACACACACACACACACACACACACCTTAATGCAATGCAAGACTTCATATTCAGTCAAAGAGGGATTCACACACACACACACACACACACACACACACACACACACACACACACACACACACACACAGAGAGACACACACAGACACACACACACACACACACACACAAACATGTATAGAGAGGGAGAAAAAATGAAGGAGAGAGAGAAAGAGCGAGGGAGAGAGAAAGTCAGCAAAATGTCACTGTGATTTTTCCTCTGGACGCTGATGAGTGCATCAGCAAGAAGAGAGTCTCAGTATGCTAAAGTGACTGTGCGTGTGTGTGTGTGTGTGTGTGTGTGTGTGTGTGTGTGTGTCTGGCCTCTGCAAGAGCCTAGTCAGCGAGTCCAGCCTAAGGGCTGACTGATGTTATTCAGCCCTCCTAAAATAACCTGAAATATCCTCACGTTCACTGAACACACACACACACACACACACACACACACACACACATACGTTAGGCCCTTTGAATCAGAGTATGACACAGTTCAATGTGGAAATGCCTTCCTATCCACAACAGTATAATGCTTACACACACATTGTGGCCCACACACACACACACACACACACACACAGACACACACACACACACACACACACTACCTGACCCCACCCTACACCTCTGGTGTGTTTTCTCTCCTTTCATTCTCTCGTTCTCTCTTCCTGTCAGTCTCTCTCTCTCCCTCTCTTTCTGTGTCTTTCTCTCGCTCTCTTTCTGTCTGTCCGTCTCTCTTTTGCTGTCCATCTGTCTGTCTGTCTCTCTTTCTCTCTTTCTCTCTCTCTCTCCCCCTTTCTCTCTCTCTCTATTTCTGAATGCTTATGAGCATCAGGTCACATGACTAACAGAGGAAGTGGGGGAACATCCTCTCCAAAAGCATGTGATGAGCATGCTCTCTCTCTCTCTCTCTCTCTCTCTCTCTCTCTCTCTCTCTCTCTCCCTCTCTCTCTCTGTCTCTCTCTCTCTCTCTCATTCCCTCATTCTCTGTCTTTCTGTCAGTTGTTTTACTCATTCTTTGTTTTCCAACTCTCTCCCCATGACACACACACACACACACACACACACACACACACACATAAAGGGTTCACTCATAAAGATGTTTCTGACTCACTAGCAGTCAGTAGCTGACCACGATGAGCAGACAGTTCCAAAAGGTCAAGCTGTAGTCTACCAAATGACTTGTGCCATCCAATAGGTAGACACAAATACATCCTAAAATATAAAACATTATATACAAGTAAAATAATATCTAACTTTTTGGAACTTTTTGGAAGAGACATCATGAGCTATAGAGGCCCAACACATCAGAGGGGAAACTATGAGAATTTAACAGAGCGCTAGAGAATTGCACTTAATTAAAAATATAAATATAAATGTTTATTGGATGGAAAGAGTTAGCCCTCAGCAAACTTTAGTTAAGATGAATGTGTGTAGCTGTGTTACTCTTGTTTTGAGTCACTATAGGCATTTTTGGAGTGCACACATATGCAGTAGAAGGGCAAGTCTCAGCATCAGCACAGTCACTGAGTACTAATATCTAACTTTTTTATCTCAGCACTAACAGGGTGATCCATGAGCTGAAGAGGCCCAATGCACCAGAGGAGAATTTATCAGAACGCTACAGAATTGTGCTTAATTGAAAAAAATATATAAATGTTTATTAGATAGAAAGAGTTAGCCCTCAGTATAGTTCGGATGAAACTGTGTAGCGGTGTTACTCCTGTTTCAATTCAATATTGGCATTTTGGAACATACACATGCAGTAGAAGGTAAAAAAAAAGTCTCAGAATTAGTAGTTGTGCTAGTCACTGAGTTAGCCTAAATGCTCATATTAGCCTGGCTGGCTGCAAAATGTGCCTCTTCAGACAGACTAGATTATTTTGTCAACATGCTGACACAATATTTGTCAGAACATTTTGGACATTTTGTTTTGTCAACATGTTGACAAAATGGACAAAAGCGCTGGAATGAGTGAGACCCCTACACTGCCACTCAGACTCTCTCTTTACTGCAGATGATATTTTACTGTATTTGCACAACTGAGTGCTGACTGCTGCCATTGCAGAGGAAACGGCATGGGTTCACATGCAGGCCTTTCAGAACCAGTTAGCCTATGAATTAGGAAAACGTGCTTTTAGAACAGGCCAAAAAAACAGCCTGGGGTGGTAGGGGCATTTCTGCTCTCCTTCATGACACCTGGCATGAATTAAAAAAAAAGTAAATGTAATGTGGCCCATTAGTAAATTATTCTCACAATACAGAAGCCTATGTTCATTATACAACACAGTTTCAGTACTGGTGTGATGTTTGTCAGTAGTATCATTATTAAAGAGTGTGACATTATCAGACGGCCTGCAAGTTTTCTTAACACAGTCACTTTTTCAATTGGAACTGGTTGAAAACTCTGCATTTCATTTTGCGTTACATTTTTCAATATGTCCCACAAACAGAAATGTTAGGCAAAACCCTGTATTAGAATATAATGCCTTTAATCTAATATAACTAAACTAACCTGAGTCCTGAAGCTTTGGTGCATTCATGTGTGTGTGCACCATGTGAATCACTCGCATTTGTATTGTGATTTACTGAGTGTAACTCATAACTCAAGACCTAAATGATTGATTTAGTGGATTTTCAATGCTGTGAAGCTAAAGAGGGCTTATCTACAGTCCAGATGCTTGTTTACATTAAGACATTAAGAATTATGACAAGTCATTATTACAGTCATTAAAGTCAGTCACTCATATAACACTGTGCGCGTGCACACACGTGTACACACACACACACACACACACACACACACACACACACACACACACACACACACACACACATCGGGAACAGGCCTGGGAAAATTGTGGCTTACATATGGTCAACAATGACAGTTTAATCGCATGTGATTTTTCATCTTGTCTGTATGTGTGGTGTTTGCTGTGTGTGCATGTGTGTGTGTGTGTGTGCTCACAGGCTCTTACAGTTCCCTGAGTAGCCACGTGGAGTGTTTTCTGACTGTCAGAAATCTACCAGGGCCACGTTCAGCCACGTTCCCTTCCCTGCTCAGTGTGAGTGTGTGTGTGTGTGTGTGCTGTTTTATAAAGGAGAGGAGAGTGACATGTGTCTGAGGGTGAAGAGAGAGAGAGAGAGAGAGAGAGAGAGAGAGAGAGAGAGAGAGAGAGAGAGAGAGGAGAGGAGGAGAGAGAGAGAGAGAGAGAGAGAGAGAGAGAGAGAGAGAGAGAGGGAGGGAGAGTGTGTGTGTGTGTGTGTGTGTGTGTGTGTGTGTGTGTGTGTGTGTGTGTGTGTGTGTGTGTGTTTGTATGTCTGTTTGTGCTGCACAATAAAGGACAGGAGAGTGACCTGTGTCTGAGGGTTAAGACTCTGTGTGTGTGTGTGTGTGTGTGTGTGTGTGTGTGTGTGCGTGCATGTAAATGACAGTGAGAGTGACCAGTGTCTGAGCGTGAGGAGTGGATGATAAGGCCAGACATTCACACACATCTGCCCTCTCTAGTGTCCAGTCTTGGACCCACAGCTCCTCGACAGTCAGCATCCTAATCTACAGTATCTCTCTGCTCTAGCCTAAATAATCCTGAGGTTGAAGTCAACAAGTGGGTCAAGGCAGCTTGCGCAGCTGTGGCCATGTAAACAACACATACCAGCAGAATGATCAAACTGCTGACGGACGGTTAGTCTCATTTCTATCACACACACACACACACACACACACACACACACACACACACACACACACACACTAGATCACTGGAAATGAGGTGATTCGATAGACTTCTCGGGATATATGAAGAAAGAGACAGTAAGTAGTCTTGAAAGAGGAAACTAATGATGCGTCCGCCTCACCGCCACTTGATTTGGCTGATATAGGCTCATCTTATACCCTTGAGATGCCAGCATGCTGGTTCACCTGTTTACTAAACGTGTCTGTCCTGTAACGTGGAAAGCCTCCATCTATCTCGGTCTCTCCTCTCCATAAACAACTTGGCCTAGCCAAGTATCTCGTCACAAAAGTGCGCATAGACGCATGATTTAATATGGCACGACTGCAAGATATTTACAATGTAGCCTAAATGAAACGTACATTTTATAACGACTTTTCTTAACCAGTGACAGCGTCGTCCCACTCCCACACCAACGCTCAGCTCAGCTCAGCCACAGTACAAGTTGACTAACCAACCACATGTAGGCAACTAAAATGAGAGACATTAACGAGAAATGTCACTCACCAGAACTTACCTCAGAGATGACGCAAGTTTTGGTTTTTGAATAGCGTTCGTTCGGGACGGGCGCTGAATAGTGTATGTCAAAGTA
This sequence comes from Sardinella longiceps, assembly GCA_027497455.2. Lineage (NCBI taxonomy): Eukaryota > Metazoa > Chordata > Actinopteri > Clupeiformes > Clupeidae > Sardinella > Sardinella longiceps. The sequence continues at coordinate 4,663,316 of JAODXP020000034.1, forward strand.
AGAACAATTCGCCTCTCTTTTTCTTTGGACAGTACAGTACAATAGCCTTCTGCTACTACCAGCACTACGGGTTATGTGAAGTCATGCGAGGTCCGATTCTGCCATAGCCTACAGACGCTAATTCGCAGCAGATACCCAGGAAATACCCGCGGGGTGTCGCTTCCTCTAAAACTTGGCACGTTCTCGATCTATGAGGACGACTGTTAAGGTGCAATATAAAGAGTTAGACAGACTACATAAACTACAATAACATCCGTGGCTTTTAAATGCAAGCGTTATTCATAAATCATCAGAGCAATGACCTGAATTTGACATTAGTCCAGCATTTTGCCTTCCGTAACGGTCTCAGAAACAACGCCTCAAAAATCCTGTTCGCCCTCGCCAAATTTCACAAACATGCATAATTAGTGTAACTGTTACCTCAAGTCAAGCTTTCATCACCCGCTGCAGCAGGATCGATGCCTGCCTTGTGTGCGTGCCACTCCTTCACGGTCAAAGCAGTCAACGCTATCACTTTATGTGTTCCGCTTCAACTTCTCACTTTCCACGATGAGATCTTCCGAAGTATTTTTCCACTCACCAACCAGTCAAACTCTCTTCCCATCTACTCGTGAAATCACATTACATATAACGCGGCGATTCCACTCAAATAGTTAACGTTAAGTGACACTGTGGCAGCCCCTTGCTTGCTCTTTTGCAGTCGAGTTTTGTTTGCTTCTGCCGACAGAAAAAAAAGCTCGAGTCAGACTAAGCTTCTCTCTTATCCGGGACATTTGCTGCTGCTGTGATGCAACGTTTCCAGATGTGGGCCGCAGCACAGCACAGCGCGCGCAGTTCAGGCATGTAAACTTTGCGCTGCCAGTGCCACATCTGCGAAAGAAAGTCCACACAGTCAGTAACGGCTGGTGCGCGAGGCTATTGGTGGGTCGACCCGCCCGCCTGACGGCCGCTACCAGCCCGGTGTTTTAGCGCCAGAGAGCGCCAGCCTGCCCCTCCCCGGCCTTCAAATAGCAGCAGCCCTTCGCTCGGGCTGTCAGTGCACAGGCTTGGCCTCTTAAGTATTTTTTTCTGTAGGCCTATGTCTTTTACATAAATCCCACCAACCACATTCAATATTCACCTATGCCGATGTTTATTCAAAGAATGAAAGTGAGTCCGTAAAGTGGTTTAAGTTTTATTGCAAACAAAATCACACCGTTGGCACAAACTGAAATAGGCAAATATAAAAAGATATGCGCTCTGCTGCTGTCCTCTAGGCAAACTGCATTTGGAGAAAGAGGACACTCCCAGATGACCTTCACAATGTCTCATTTTCATTCCTTCTCAAAACTTCACAAAAAACAAACAAGAAGGAAGGATGAGAAACAAAACAAAAGCAGTTGAGGAACTAACGTGGGTCAAGTCTCTCTGCCACAAACAGAAATCAGTCATTAATAGACCTAAAGGGAATTTCTTAGTGAGAAGCGCATTTAAAAGAAATAAAAATGAAAAAAAAAAAATCTCTCTCACACACACACAGATCAAATGAGACTCAGGAGCACTGACATGGGTCAAGTCTTTCTGCCACAAACTCAGAAATCAGTCGGGGGGGATTTCTTAGTGAGAAGCGCATTTAAAAAAAATAATAAACTCTCTCTCTCTCTCTCTCATACACACACACACAAACACACACACACACACACACACACAGATCAAGTGAGAATCAGGAGCATTTGTAAACAAACATAAACAAGTAAACAAACATAACCAAGTAAACATGTCCTACCAAAGCAGGGCTGGATTGGGACCACAAAATGGCCCGGTCATTTAAGGCTACGGTGGCCCACCATGATTTTATTTAACAATAGCTTCATGACCAGCTAAAATGGCACTGCACTGCACTGCTAATAAAAAAGCCTACTATTATGATTCGTACTTGAATAGCCAATGATACTTCACTGAGACTATAGTTAAATTCTTTGTTATATTACACTTTAAATGCATCTAATTAATGCATCATTAGTGTTACTAATTGCAAATTCAAACGTTCGTCATGTCGCTGTGCACAGAGCCCATTTATGAAACATGGCAGATTTCTTTGCTCCTGTCTCATCCATTATTGTTATTTTATACTTTAAATGCATCTAATTAATCCATATACTGAGACATCCAGGACTGTCGCAACAGGACAGGCAAACTAGGCAATTGCCAGGCTGAAAGGGACCCCCATGATTGACTGTTTTATCATTCTAAAATACAACTAAACTGGAGTTAGTTCAACTGCAAGTTCCACACAAGTAATAATAAAGAAAGATGCTTGAAGACAGGGGTGCCGCTAGGGGGGCGGGGAGTTAGGGTGATTCTGAGGGCCTTTCACTGAAAGGGGGGCCCCGAGAAAAATTAAAATCTACATTTAGGGGCCCAAAATAATTTACTTATTATTTGTCATAGGGCTATCAATTTCTAGTGGCACCCCTGCTTGAAGATTATAACAATGTGGTTCATTTCCAGGTGTTTATGGAAGGTGAAGGGCCCCCATGTCCTGCTTGCTTGAGGCCCCCTGAGTAGCTTGAAATGGCCCTGGAGACACCTAAAAGGTGGCTAACCCAACTTACAGTAATACACCACTGCCCAAACAGACTCCTCTGTGATGCGTCCATACAGTATGTGCTCTTTCCATCCATTTCTTCATGCAAGTACACAGATCCACTTTAAAAGAGAAATATTCAATTCTTTTACAAATGGTAGCCCCCTTAAATTCAAGTCAAGTGTTCAGAATAAGTGAATGGGGTTTTTGCAACAGCACAACCCATTCCTAGCCTGGCTATCGCGCACACAAAACAATCACAAGTGATATTTAGTCTGGAGACCCACCTATTGCTTTTCTCATAACGGAAGCGTCATTTACAATTGTCCAGAACCGTTTATTGGGTGCTACGAATGTCTATCATAGCGTCTGTACAGAGCTCTGAGCCAACACCAGAGCCACCACGTGCCGTAAAATGTAATCGAACGCCATGCTAAAGCAGGCGAGAAAATCGGCCATGGTCACCATTCTGCTTTGCAGAGTGAAATGAAATGGAGCGCGTAAAGGGGAGTATGGGTACTCCCAGGCTAATCCATTCCGCAGGTGACTGACATTTCTCATTATTATTAAA
>JAODXP020000034.1:4676452-4683952 GCA_027497455.2 Sardinella longiceps
TTTGCATCCACAGTTTTGGATAGAAGACACCCCACCCTACCCCACCCCATCCAACCCTCCTCCTCACGTGACACGTGGGTTTGGTAGCCGAAATGTTCAGCTCTGACGGCATGCACCGGGCTGCAGGGCCGTTTCAAGGTACTTAAGGGCCCCCAAGCAAACAGGACATGGGGGCCCTTCACCTCCCATTAACACCTACATGAACCACATTATTATAATCTTTAAGTATCTTTTATTAATGTGATGACTTGTGTTGAACTTACTGTTGTCTAATTCGAATCTAAAGTCATTTTTTTATTGAAAAGCACGACCAACTACACCACTAGAAATGGTTAAACAGTCATTCTTGAGGACCCCTTTCAGCCTGGGGCCCTATGCAATTGCCTGGTTTTGCCTTTACTCTTACGACGGCCCTGCCATGCTGGAGTGGACAACTGGCGAGTGAGACAGACAGCATGACTCAAACGTTTACCGTCCGCGGGGGCGCGGGGGCATCTGTCGCTGCACCTGTGCGCTTTCTGCTGGCCCGCCTGCGCGCTCGCGACTCCAAACACCAAAATCCATGTGCGCGCGCATGTAATCTGACTCATCAAGATAAAAATAAAGTTAAAGAAGCCCACTTTTGAGAGATATATTGTCAGTGATGGGCAGTAGCTAGCTACAAGTAGTGAAGCTACTAGTTGAACTACATTTCTGAGTAGCTTGGCTGTAGTGTAGCTATTTTCTGAATCGGATAGCTTTTCAGTAGTTTGGCTACTTTTTTGGCCATGTAGTGTGGTAGCTTTCCCGCAAGCTACATTTTCAGGGCATCAGTTCACAACAGCAAATCTTTCATCTAGACCATGCACCGAGGATCAGTTCTTACAGTACTGTGATGCATTTATTACCTGACAGGTGCCATAATTCAAAAAAGTGTCCATAATGAAAATCAATTGTGTCTATCGTGTCAATTTGATGAAGTTTAATTTAAAAGATATCTTACCCATATAAAAGTAGGCTACATTTCGATATAATTAGTTAATTACTATTGTATGCCTGATAGTTTGATCACTAATACTTGAACAATTGGTTGGATCACAGAATTTATTCATAGGCCTGAGAAGACACAAAAGAGCTTAGAGTGCTCAGGAGGCTGTGCAAACAATGTTACTCAGGTGCTCATCTGTATGGGGTGAAGTGTGAGTCCAAAGAAGGGGGAAAGAGGCACTCTGAGATTTGAGAAAAATAATGGCCTTCATCAAATCTCAGGGTGCCTGTGCTTTTTCCTCCTTTTTTCCATTTCCATTTTTTCATAGCTTTGCTTGCTACATTTTGTCTTTCGGTAGCTTTGGTGTAGTGAAGCTTCATATGATGTGGAGTAACTGGTAGCTTAGCTTGTTACATTTACTGAGTAGCTTGCCCAACACTGTATATTGTCCATGTAAAACAACCTAAATATAACTAGGCTAAATAAAATAAATAAAAAATAGGTTAACTGGCTACAAAAAAGAGAGAAAATAATCCATTTAGCCTACTATATGATGACCTGTCTACTGGGGGTCAATATATTTTTAGATCTGTATAAATAACCTAATCTATATTTCTGTAGTTTAAGCCACACCCATATACAGTATACTACTTGATGAATGAAGGCCCCGCTGTAGGCCTGCACATAAAAATGACAAGATTTCAAAAACAGGCCTTAAGCATTATAACCAAGAACTAGATGTACCCTGACAGGCTAAAGGCTTTATCCAAATAAGTCTTATTCATTGCTTGAATTGTTCTCTCAATCTCCACTTTGCCTCACTAAATGGTAATGGTAACAAGTGTGCCCCTCTTTTAGCTCCTATGTTCCTCCCTGAAGCGATCACAAGGAAAACAGTGCACAGACAAAAATGTCAGAAATTGATGATGTAATTGGAATCGTACCATAAACACTGGAAATGCACCATTAGTGCCGTATTCTCCCAGGTGTTAAACCCAAAGGAGCTTTCATTCGGACCCAGACCCATCCAATCGTGAGCAATAAACACGTAATCTTTTCGCGGGAGCACATTCCATAGCTTTATTTTGGTGAATTTCAGTGCACTGTACAATCGCCTAGGGCCGCGTGAACAAGACAAAACGTATGCTTTATTAATTTTTTCTGATATGCACGGCGTTCATCTCAAAGACAGACAATAAAACGAGTGCAAATAATAATCAATCAAGTCACAACTACAATTTTAATTAGTTTAGAGATAAGAAACTAGAGCCTTTACAGTGTCCCAGTCCAGTGGTGCTGATGTGTGGGGCAGCTGGATGATCATCTGGTACTGAGTGTCTGGAAACTGCAGCATCTGCAGCAACTCTACTGCAGTCACACTGGTGGGGGATTGATGGATCACCAGTCTTTATACCTGTTGAGGAGATTTGGTAGATTCCATCATTCTCAGTATGAGGTTTCTCCATTAGGATTCCTCAACACTGACATGTGTAAACATGGAGAACACCTCTGTGCTAGTCAAACTCATAACAGGTTCTGTAGTTCCAGCTTGGTAAATACACATCACACAGACCATAATAATAGAAATCACACTTATTCAGCAAACATAACTGGGCACATTAGTTGGATAGTAACCAGCTATTGTAAAGTTTTAATGCACAATGGACCACTTGGATTGTGTTTATTTGTGCTGTATGCATTACTTACTGTAGTTTAGTCAGTTTATATGTGGGATCTTTCTGTAGAGCAGAGAGCAGCTCCACATCAGACTGCTGCAGTGAGTTTCCTATCAGGTCCAGCTCTCTCAGACTGGAGGGGTTTGATCTGAGAGCTGAAGCTAGAGATGAACAGCTCCTCACTGTGAGATTACAGTTATACAGCCTGAGAGAAACACATCAGACATAACTGTTGTTAATGTGTGTTTAAATATTGGTTTTAATTATGACCAATTGTTTATATGTAAATTACTTTGTACTTTCTCACTTTGACACTCCAACACACATCGCTAATTACGATCCCCCAGAATACAGAATCTGCTACTAATCTCCCTCTACCTTTATCTCCTTATTGCTCTCCCTTTCTCTCGCTCTCTATCTTTGTATCTGCTATTAATCCCCTTCAGTATTCTCCAGTATTCATAGTTTCAGTATTGACAGTATTGTGTGTCTCCACACACACACACACACACACACACACACACACACACACACACACACACACACACACACACACACACACACAGAGTATTATCCAGCTGAGTACAGTGCAGTATAGAGATAAACAGCTCAGTATAGGATTACAGTCTCTCTCTCTCTCTCTCTCTCTCTCTCTCTCTCTCTCTCTCTCTCTCACACACACACACACACACACACACACACACACACAGGTCAGTACAGTACATAGATTAGCAGGTCCATATAGGATACGGGTACAGGTAGGGTACGGAGATACAAGTCTCTGTGTATCACAAACACACACGCAAACACACACACGCACACACACACACACACACACACACACACACACACACACACACAGATTATTAGATTCAGTTTTCAATGCTAGCACAGTACATCCATGATCAGCCCCTATACTGATCAGTATAGGGTGACAGGCTCACACACACACACACACACACACACACACACACACACACACACACACACAGATTATTAGATTCAGTTTTCAATGTTAGCACAGTACATCCATGATCAGCCCCTATACTGATCAGTATAGGGTGACAGGCTCAAACACACACACACACACACACACACACACACACACACACACACACACGGACACACACACAGGTGAAGCCGATTCTGACTGGAAAGGTTCGAGCTGAGGATAAAGCTGCACAGCTCTTCTGCCTGTAGACTCTCTCTCTCTCTCACCCTCACACACACACACACACACACAGATTCATAGATTCAGTATTTCATAGGTCAGTACAGTACAGTGCATGGATTAGCTACTCTGTATAAGGCGAAAGTATGTATTTCACACACACACACACACACACACACACACACACACACACACACACACACACACACACACACACACACACACACACACACACACACACACACACACTGACTTACCATAGAGTCTCCAGTCTACAGTTTGGATGCTGCAGACCAGTAGAAAGCAGCTCTACACCTGAATCTCCCAGATTATTGTCACCCAGGTTCAGCAGTTTCAGACTGGAAGAGTTTGAGCTGAGAGCTGCACAGCTCTTCACTGTGAGGTTACACTCCCACAGCCTGTAGACACACACACACACACATTACAGGTAAGATGTAGATATAAGAATCACTGCATTTGAATATTTGACAACACAGTATCAGGAAACATAAAGATGCATACACACACACACACACACACACACACACACACACACACACACACACACACACACACACACACACACACACGAGACACACACACACACACACACACAAACACACACACACACACACAGCCGAATCTGACTGGAAAGGTTTGAGCTGATAAAGCTGCACAGCTCATCAGCCTGTAGACACACACACACACACACACACATTCTCTCTCTCTCTCACACACACAAACACACACACACACACACAAACACACACATTCACGCGCGTGCACACACACACACACACACGCAAAAACAGATTCATAGAATCAGTATTCTCCAGTATTCATAGTTTCAGTATTGACAGTCTCCACACACAGACACACACACACAAACACAGACACGCGCACACACACACACACACACACACACACACACACACACACACACACACACACATGGGTATTCTCCAGCTGAGTACAGTGCAGTATAGAGATAAACAGCTCAGTATAAGATTACAGTCTCTCTCTCTCTCTCTCTCTCTCTCTCTCTCTCTCTCTCTCTCTCTCCCTCTCTCATACACACACACACACACACACACACACAGGTCAGTACAGTACAGTACATAGATTTGCAGATCCATATAGGATACGGGTACAGGTAGGGTACGGAGATACAAGTCTCTGTGTATCACAAACACACACGCAAACACACACGCGCACACACACACACACACACACACACACACACACACACACACACACACACACACACAGAATATTAGATTCAGTTTTCAATGCTAACACAGTACATCCATGATCAGCCTATAGACACTCTCACTCTCTCTCGCACCCTCACACACACCCTCACACACACCCTCACACACACACACACACACACACACACACACACACACACACACACACACACACACACACACACACACACACAGATTCATAGATTCAGTATTCCATAGGTCAGTCCATTACAGTGCATGGATTAGCCGCTCTGTATAAGGCGAAAGTCTCTGTGTATTTCACACACACACACACACACACACACACACACACACACACACACACACACACACACACACACACAACTGACTTACCATAGTTTCTCCAGTCTACAGTTTGGATGCTCCAGACCAGTAGAAAGCAGCTCTACACCTGAATCTCCCAGATTATTGTTACTCAGGCTCAGCTGTTTCAGACTGGAAGAGTTTGAGCTGAGAGCTGAAGATAAAGCTGTACAACTCTTCACTGTGAGGTTACACTTCCACAGCCTGTAGACACACACACACACACATTACAGGGAAGGTGTAGATATGAGAACCACTGCATTTGAATATTTGACAACACAGTATCAGGAAACATTAAAAAATTAAAACTTAACACACACACACACACACACACACACACACACACACACACACACACACACACACACACACACACAGATTCATAAATTCAGTATTCTCCAGTATTCATTCAGTATTGAAAGTCTCCACACACACACACACACACACACACACACACACAAACACACACACAGATTCATACATTCAGTATTCTCCCGTATTCATTCAGTATTGACAGTCGCCACACACACACACACACACACACACACACACACACACACACACAGTATTCATCAGCTGAGTACAGTGCAGTATAGAGATTAACAGCCCGGTGTAGGATTATAGTCTCTCTCTCTCTCTCTCTCTCTCTCTCTCTCTCTCTCTCTCTCTCTCTCTCTCTCTCTCTCTCTCTCACACACACACACACACACACACACACACACACACACAGAGGTCAGTACAGTACAGCACATAGATTAGCAGGTCTGTGTAGGATACAGGTACAGGTAGGGTACGGAGATAAAAAGTCTCTGTGTATCGCAAACACACACACAAACACACACGTACACACACACACACACACACACACACACACACACACACACACACACACACACACACACAGATTATCAGATTCAGTTTTCAATGTTAGCACAGTACATCCATGATCAGCCCCTATATTGATCAGTATAGGTTGACAGGCTCGACAGGCACACACACACACACACACACACACACACACATAGACACATACAGGTGAAGCCGATTCTGACTGGAAAGATTTGAGCTGAGGACAAAGCTGCACAGCTCTTCAGCCTGTAGACTCTCTCTCACTCTCTCTCTCTCTCTCTCTCTCTCGCACCCACACACACACACACACACACACACACACATAGATTCATAGATTCAGTATTCCATAGGTCAGTACAGTACAGTGCATGGATTAGCTACTCTGTATAAGGCGACAGTCTCACACAGCAATCACACACACACACACACACACACACAAACTGACTTACCGTAGAGTCTCCAGTCTACAGTTTGGATGCTGCAGACCAGTAGAAAGCAGCTCTACACCTGAATCTCCCAGATTATTGTCTCTCAGGCTCAGCAGTTTCAGACTGGAAGAGTTTGAGCTGAGAGCTGAAGATAAAGCTGCACAGCTCTTCACTGTGAGGTTACAACCATGCAGCCTGTAGACACACACACACACACATTACAGGGAAGGTGTAGATATGAGAATCACTGCATTTGAATATTTGACAACACAGTATCAGGAAACATAATAAAGATGCATACACACACACACACACACACACACACACACACACACACACACACACACACACACACACACACACACACTGGAAAGGTTTGAGCTGATAAAGCTGCACAGCTCATCAGCCTGTAGACACACACACACACACACACACACATTCTCTCTCTCTCTCACACACACAAACACACACAAACACACACATTCACGCGCGTGCACACACACACACGCAAAAACAGATTCATAGAATCAGTATTCTCCAGTATTCATAGTTTCAGTATTGACAGTCTCCACACACAGACACAGACACACAAACACGCGCACACACACACACACACACACACACACACACACACACACACACACACACACACACACACACACACACACACACACGAGTATTCTCCAGCTGAGTACAGTGCAGTATAGAGATAAACAGCTCAGTGTAGGATTACAGTCTCTCTCTCTCTCTCTCTCTCTCTCTCTCTCTCTCTCTCTCTCTCTCTCTCTCTCTCTCATACACACACACACACACACACACACACACACACACACAC
>JAODXP020000034.1:4686452-4701452 GCA_027497455.2 Sardinella longiceps
TGTGTGTGTGTGTGTGTGTGTGTGTGTGTATAGGTGCCATTGATGTTTAATTATTATCGTTATCATTATCATTGTAAAATTGAACTTCTATTTACAGTCATTAATGGGTTCTGTACTCACAGGGCTTCTCTTGATGCTTTGACCACTGGCAGCATCCTCAGCAGACCTGCATCTGATTTGGCATGTATCCCATAATTCCTCAGGTTAAACTCCTCCAGTTCCTGCTCTGACATCAGCAGCACAAAGGCCAGAGCTGACAGCTGGGAAAGAGAGAGATCCTCTCTGGGTTTATTCTCCTTCCTCAAGTAGCCCTGGACCTCCTTTACCAGAGAGTGGTCATTCAGCTCATTCAGACAGTGGAACAGGTTGATGCATCTCTCTGGGTTGGGGGCTTCACTGATCTTCTGCTTGATGTACTTGACAGTTTCCTCTGTGTTCAGTGAGCTGCTTCCTCTCTGTGGTAGCAGGTCTTTTAAGAGCCTCTGATTGGACTCCAGTGAGAGGCCCAGGAGAAACCTCAGGAAAAGGTCCAGGTGTCCACTCTCATTTCTTAAGGCCTGATCCACTGCAGTCTTATGTAGGTCACAGATGTTTGCTGCCTTAAACACAGATAAAAATGTAGATGGCTGTTTATTCAGCACATTTACCCCTCTGTTTTGGAAACTGAGGAGCACATACAGAGCTGCTAGAAACTCCTGAATGCTCAGATGAACAAAGCAGAAAACCTTCCCCTGGTACAGTCCAGCCTCCTCTCTAAAGATCTGGGTGCACAACCCTGAATAAAGTGATGCTTTTTTCAAATCAATGCCACACTCTCTCAGGTCCTCATCATAGAAGATCAGATTGCCCTTCTCCAGCTGCTGGAAAGCCAGTTTCCCCAAGGACAGCATAGACTCCTGATTCCAGACTGTAGCCACACCTTGTTTCTCATATTTCTGACTCCTGTGTTTGGTTTGTGTGATCAGGAAGTAAGTGTACATTTCAGTCAGGGACTTTGGAATCTCTCTTTTTTCTGCCTCAGCCATAACATCCTCCAGAACAGTGGCTGACATCCAACAGAAGACTGGAATGTGACACATTATGTACATACTCCTGAAAGACTTCAGGTGTATGATTATTCTGTTGGCTAGCTCCTTTTCTGTGATTCTTTTTCTGAAATACTCTTCCTTTTGTGGGTCATTGAAACCCCGGACTTCTGTCACCTGGTCAACACACTCAGGAGGGATTTGATTGGTTGCTGCTGGACGGGAGGTGATCCACACAAGAGCAGAGGGAAGCAGGTTCCCCTTGATGAGGTTTGTGAGAAGGACGTCCACTGAGGCAGGTTCTGATACACTGTAGATGCTTTCATTGTGCTGGAAATCTAAAGGAAGTCTGCTTTCATCCAGACCATCAAAGATGAAAGCAATGTTATAATTGTCCTGGTCTGTGAACATAAAGTCTTTTGTTTCACTGAAAAAGTGATGGATGAAATCCATAAGGGTGTATGTGTTGTCTTTAATCAGGTTCAGCTCCCGAAAAGGAAGAGGAAATATAAAGTGAATATTTTTATTGTCTTTTTCTTCAACCCAGTCCATGATAAACTTCTGCACAGAAACTGTTTTTCCAATGCCAGCCACTCCCTTTGTCAGCACAGTTCTGATGGGTTTGTCTTGTCCAGGTAAGGGCTTGAAGATGTCAGCACATTTGATTGCCGTTTCCTCTACTGTTACTTGTCTCTTGGATGCCATCTCAATCTGTCTGACCTCATGTTCAGTATTGACCTCTGCACTGTCCCCCTCTGTGATGTAGAGCTCTGTGTAGATCTTCTCCAGGACAGTAGATTTTCCCTGCTTTGGAATGCCTTCATATACACTCTGAAACTTCTTCTGAAGTCTGTGTTTGAGCTGTTTTTGACTTCTAGGAAAAAGCCCATCTACATAAAATATAAGCATGAGACATAATCAGAAATAATGGTAATATTTCTATATATTTTACGTCTAGTCATGGAAATAGCATAATATATTGTAGGAGTTATAAAATTAACATAGAATTAGAACATGTGTTACTATTATTATTAGTACTATTTCTGCTATTGCTATTATAAACACAATGGTTTATTTCTTGCATTGAAAAAGCCTTCAACCACGAAGTCACAACCATAATCTAACATAGTTACATGTAAATAAACCTCATACAGTTCAGCAGCTTTTGAGAGAGGATCTCCTGACTCATGTTCCTCAGAATGTGCACTGCAATCTTCAGAGCTCCATCTCTGGCATCTCTCTGTTCCTTCTCCTCCTTCTCCTCCTCACTACAAGTGGATTCTGGGTAATCAGGACTCAGGAGCTTCTTGAGTCTCTTTAGTTCATTCTTCATGAAAGTGATGACTTTGTCTTCCAGCTCCTGGTTGAAAGAAAGTCAGTAAGTACTTAGTCACATAATAACCCTGCTTCCCACCCATCAGCTCGGTTGTTACTGTACACACACATGTACACACACACCTGCACACCTGCACACACACACACACACACACACACACACACGCACGCACGCACACACGCACACACGCACACACACACACACCTTGAAAACAGCTGACAGGTCATTATGAGTCTTGCTGAGTGATGGATGGGCTGCTTGTTCTTCCTGTTGGATGCTGAAGGAAACAGAAGGACAGCAGAAATTGGTCATCAAAGCAAATGAGAAATACTCTGGTTGGTTCACTTTGCCATACCAATCTGATGGGCCTACTTCACCCCTTGTGGAAGAGAGTGAGGTAACAGAATGACTAGCCAAGACAAAATTACACATGATGTACATTAGATACTGACACAATAATCTGTTATATTTCATACTGGCCATATCACAGGACTGGTGTTCGTAGCTTATGTTCTAAACACTCATTAAATCTTTGATACCTTTCTCTACTCTACTTTCTAATACTACGTAATATGGCAGAATTTACAGAGTCTTTGTCCAATCTGATTATTCTTTTAGGGATTATAGTCATAGTTATGTAAGGCGTGTACATAATTTACATAAAGTACATCATTTTCAGCTAGTTAAACACATCAAAGAGTTCAGAGGGCTGTTTTCCAAAAGAAAACTCTTTCTTTGTTTACAGCTGTTGTTTACAGCTGTTGTTCTGCATGTGATTCTGTGATACTGTTTTATCCCTGTCCAACATCCAAAGGTTACAACTTGTCCAGAATGCTGCTGCACGGCTTTTAACAGGAACTAAGAAATTTGCCCACATCACACCTGTTTTAGCGCAATAGCATTGGCTACCTGTTAAATACAGAATAGAGTTTAAAACACTACTTTTCGTTTTTAAAGCCTTAAATGGTTCAGCACTCTCCTACATTTCAGATATGCTAACCCCCTCCCCACACAAAACAAAAGGAGATCGAGCTTTTTCTGTTGCTGCACCAAAGCTGTGGAATAGCCCTCCGGTCCATTTAAAATCCTCCCCCACAATAGACAGTTTCAAATCAAATCTCGACACACCTTTTTCTATTGCTTTTAACCTTGCCTTTAATAACTTTTATTCCTTGCTCCTGTTCTGTGTGGGTTTTTTTTTTACCCTAAATTTCCTATTTATGTTATTTCATTATACTATTTTAATGAAGTTTACTCTTATTTGATTGTAATGCTCTGCCTTGACCTTTGATGTCATGTTTTCTTGCTGCTACTGTAAAGCACTTTGGGTCAACTGCTGTTGTTTTTTAAATGTGCTATACAAATAAATTTGACTTGACTTGACTTGATTAGACAAGAGTGTATCAGTGAATGTGTGTGTGTGTGTGTGTGTGGGAGCATTCATTTCCAAGCACAACTACAGCCTACAATCTGTCACATCCAAATGTATATAAGGATCATCCACCTTTCTGTCTGATATCTGTGGTCAGGATGAGTGTCTCCCTGACTGAAGTTGATGTCTTGTCCCTTTGACTGGTCACTCTTCATGGACACACAGCTGGGTGCAGGAGAGTCTGGTCTCTCATCCACTGGCCTTCAGCAAAGTAAACACAGCATACAGCAGTTAAACATTAGCCTGACATGTTCATCCGTATCCATGGTCTGGGAACGGGTGTTTACATTGGTAGAGAGTCTACTGACCAATAAGCGAAGATGATTAAACGAGCTGTCCAATTGTTTCAAACCAGAAGTGAATTCCTTCCGCCCCGTAGTATAATCGCGTCAGGTTAAAGAACCTCCAGACCATGAATACGGATGAACAGCAGTATTATGGTCGGGCTGTGTCAGGCTAGTTAAACATGGGTTCCTTTTACTCTCTCATGGACCTTGTCATTAGAGTGTATAAATCCACAACCAAACACACTGCACTTTACACACACATGGGTGGTTGACATATTTGAATGATTTGGGTTTTTTTTGTTTTCTTTTTTTTAAAATCATGGAAATCATTGGATGATATTCTACCAACCCTTATGTTTCCAAATATATAGTGGTCTTGTAGATTTCTATACAGACTCTATGAATGACATGAATGTTATTGTGTATTAAATTAGAAATGGGCATACTGTGTTAATGCAAGTGGATTTTTCCTGATATTTTACCATTATTAAATATAGGTATAGCATTTGTTATGTGCAAATACCCTACATTACATTTTGGATTATTTACTTCATCAACACTCATAGAAAGACATTTACCCATAATCTGTCAATACACTTAAAATTAATTTCGGATTACCTTGTTCTAGAAGTACCAAAATGCTTGCAAGCTTTGCCGACACTATTCCCCATCTTGATGTTTTCATGATTAATAACGAATAAGGCTAAATTTTCTTCAAAATTCTCTCCAAATTGAGTGTCACACCAATTGACATGGCATCACACCATATGATGGTGAATCACACCATGCAGCAATTTGCATACAAAAACCTATTTCAGACAAGAAATAAAATTTTATTAGTGTAAGTACAAGGTAGTATGCTTCGTCACGGTGCCCTAGATCTGCTCAAGATGCTGCTGCAAAGCTGCAAAACTGAAGCTGCATAAAATACAAGTTGCACTGTAATTTGCTGCCACAATAAATAAGACAAGCAGAAATGACAGAAAATCCCCCTTTATACTATAAGCAGATCTAGACAGGTGGAGCTGGGGAGGAGGAGGGAGCAAATAAACGGCGTCATAGCGCAAGAGCTGCGTGAACCTGGCCACTGAGACTGCGGAGAGTTTAAACTAGCGCAGGCGTATGGGAGCAAAGGCGATTGGTTAGGTTGTGTTGTGACTAATTAAGGGCCTCACTCCGATTTTCCTGTATGAACTTGGTCATATTAGTTGCATTTAAAGTAAAGTTATATAAAGGGTAAAAGTTAAGAGACACAATAATGTAGTTCAACATGAAAATGTGATAGTAGAGAAGTAGGGAAATTGAGGTGGTGTAGCTTATAGATAATAAATTAGTGATGAAAATATATTAAATGTGAAAATATTCAATACATTAACCTATTAGCTATGAAATATGTACAGTATTTAAGAACATTATTTATGTATTTAAATGCGTTTTATATCATATGGTGTGACAAAATAATCATATGGTTAGCATGATATTAAGCAATGTGTCTACTGTCTTATTGTTAACACCCTAAAACCATGCTGACTTTTGGGTAAAACCAGTCATACCAAAAGACAGAGGAAAACGGAACTGAAGCAACAGTTTCAGATACTGGACTTTTTGGAAAACATGAAGAAAGATAAATCATTTTCTAACTTTTAGTGTCCTTCTGAGGTGTTGATCTTCCCCCTGAAAGAAGAAGGACCCCCACTCTGCAATGGTCTCCAAACAATTGCCCGTTTAAAAATATATGGTGTCACACCATATGATAGTTAACAAAACGTTTTTGTTAATAGTGGCTTCAAAACATTCTGCCTGAAGTTTAAGCTAAGCACCCTTAAAAATTCAACATCTGGGTGATCAATATTTCATGGTATCATTATATGAAAATTAATACATTTTCTTGTTTTTACCCTAAATCAAACGTTTTGAAATATGATCGGAACAGTCACGCCATATGAGCTTTTACTGATTTGGCTGAAAATGGTGAGAAAATAGAAAATTAATCCCAATAATGCTTTCTATGTTCATTTAGAAACAGCTCTTTCTGAACAATATCACCACAGTCTTTGACACACTTTTTAATCATTTAAGAACACTGGGACAAAAAAAGGCCGTGTCGTGTCAACCACCCACATACACTCACTCACACACCTGACTTTTTTCCACTTTTTAGATCTTCCATGAGCATATATTCACAGTTTTTGTTTTGTTATTAATCTCTCCACCACTTATCAACCCTTGACCTTCATTGTGCTAATGCGCTACCTTTCTGTTTTTCAAAAGAAAACTTATTAAAGAAGAGGACCATCCACCTTTCCTGCTGATACCTGTGGTCAGGATGACTGTCTTCATGACTGAAGTCTATGTCAAAGTCCTTTGACTGGTCACTCTTCATGGACACACAGCTGGGTGCAGGAGAGTCTGGTCTCCTTTTCTGAATTGGTCTGTCAATCAAAACATAACATTAGAGGCTACAGCTTGTTTCTAGAAAGACAAACACACAGTAATGAATCATAACAAACCAAAATTAGCAGCTGGCTCTGTGACAATAGACTGTCACTGCATTTGGGGAAGACTGAGTCTATTCTATTTGGGTCAAAACCTAGGCTAAAGAAGGCTCAGGATCTAAGAGTAGAGGTAGGGTCTGTACAGATAGCTAATAAAACATCAGTGAAATATCTTGGGTGTGTTTTAGACAACAATTTAGGTGGGGAGGGAATGGCACTACAGGTGCTGGGCAAATTTATATAAAAGCCATTTCCTAACATGCTACTGAGATGCTGCTGCAAAGCTGCAAAACGGAAGCTGCATAAAATAAAAGTTGCACTGTAAATTGCTGCCACAATAAATAAGACAAGCAGAAATTAACGAAAATCCCCCTGCCAGAGTGGCAGATATACTGGATTTTTTTGAAAACATGAAGACAGACAAATCATTTAACGTTCAGTGTGTTAATGCAAGTGGATTTAAAAAAAATATATGGTGTCACACCATATGATATTGATTTCCGGGACAAAACGTTTTTGCTAATAGTGGCTTCAAAATATTCTGCCTGAACTTTTAGCTAAGCATCCTTAAAAAGTCAACATCTGGGTAATCAATATCATGGTATCATTATATGAAAATGAATAAATTTTCTTTTTTTTAGTCTAAATCAAACTTTTTGAAATATGATCGGAACAGTCATGCCATATGAGCTTTTGCTGATTTGGCTGAAAATGGTGAAAAATTACAAAAGTAATCCCATTAATGCTTTGTATGTTCATTTAGAAACAGCACTTTCTGAACAATATCACCACAGTTTTTGACATACTTTTCAATCATTTAAAAAGGCTTGACACACTGGGACAAAAAAAAAAACCATGTCGTGTCAACCACCCACATACACTCACTCACACACCTGACTTTTTTCCACTTTTTAGATTTTCCATGAGCATATTCACAGTTTTTGTTTTGTTATTAATCTCTCCACCACATATCAACCCTTGACCTTCATTGCACTTCCTTTCTGTTTTTCAAAAGAAAATTTATTTAAAGAAGGGGATCATCTAGCCTGGTTCTCACACAGACCCTTCGCGCTTCGTGCATCTTCGTTCAACTTCGTGAGCTCGCACGAGGGTCTGGGAGAGCCTTGTTGAGCCTGAAGGCACATTGAATTTTCAATCAGGTTCGAGATTTTTTTTAATACAACCCCCGCCCCATCACAGCAGAAAACAGCTAGGCAACAAACGAAATTCCAGATGGATGAGAACCAGGTTAGGGATCATCCACCTTTCCTGCTGATACCTGTGGTCAGGATGACTGTCTTCATGACTGAAGTCTATGTCAAAGTCCTTTGACTGGTCACTCTTCATGGACACACAGCTGGGTGCAGGAGAGTCTGGTCTCCTTTTCTGAATTGGTCTGTCAATCAAAACATAACATTAGAGGCTACAGCTTGTTTTTAGAAAGAAAAACACACAGTAAGGAATCATAACAAACCAAAATTAGCAGCTGGCTCTGTGACAATAGACTGTCACTGCATTTGGGGAAGACTGAGTCTATTCTATTTGGGTCAAAACCTAGGCTAAAGAAGGCTCAGGATCTAAGAGTAGAGGTAGGGTCTGTACAGATAGCTAATAAAACATCAGTGAAATATCTTGGGTGTGTTTTAGACAACAATTTAGGTGGGGAGGGAATGGCACTACAGGTGCTGGGCAAAATCAACGCCCGCACAAAGTTTCCAGAGAGGCTGATGTGTTAGACAGAGAAAGTCTACGCCTTTTAGCCAATAGCCTAGTGCAATGTCACTTTGATTACGCTAGTGGAGCTTGGGCTGCAGGACTATCTTGCACACTAAAAAAAAAATTGCAGGTGTCACACGATAAGTTAGTCAGGGTTGTGATGGGACTGAGCCCACAAGAACATATTGGAAGGAGGTACTTCCAGGAGCTCTCATAGCCACAGAACAATAGCCTGGCGAATGCCAAACTAAAATCACAAGTGATATTTAGTCTGGGGACCTACCTATTGCATTTCTCGTAGCAGAAGCATCATTTACAATTGTCCATAGCCGTTTATTGGGCGCTATTAAAGTCTATCATAGCGTCTGTACATACCTCGTAGCCAATACCAGAGCCACCACGTGACGTAAAATGCGATTGAGGGCCGTACAAATCCCTTTTAGTTCTGCGATTGGATACCGAAAGCAGGCGAGAAAAACGGCCATGGTCTCCATGCTCCTCTGCAGAGTGAAATGAAATAAGCCTGCAAAGGAGCATGGGAATTCCCAGGCTAACAGAACAAGGGGTAGCATAGCCAACCTACACCTCCCCAGGTATAGAACCACAATGGGCCAGTGTTCATTTGCTTATATAGGAGCACTGGAGTGGAATACCCTGCCTTTAGCCACCATTACATAGTGTATGTCATGGTGTTATATGTTTTAAGCGTATGTTTGGTTGTGTTTGTTTGTCAAACCAATATCAAGGACCACAATGGAAATAAGTCCTTGACTTTTTTGTGTTATCCTTGACACTGTGTTAATACATGATAACAGTAGCATTATGTATTTTAACATATGATCAAATAAACAAATCAAATCAAATAAAAAATAACATAACAACCACTACACAAATACAAACCTTTTAGGCTTACTTCCATGTCCACCAGCAGAGTCTCCATGTTGACTCATGT
The DNA here is from genome assembly GCA_027497455.2 of Sardinella longiceps. Lineage (NCBI taxonomy): Eukaryota > Metazoa > Chordata > Actinopteri > Clupeiformes > Clupeidae > Sardinella > Sardinella longiceps. The sequence continues at coordinate 4,695,696 of JAODXP020000034.1, forward strand.
TGGTGGGAGAGTCACCTGCTACCTGTTCGAGACACAAAAGTAGGCTGTTGACACACTGGCTTGAATAGTGTTATTTATTTACACTTAAAAACTTGCAACTCATTCAGGAAATCCCTGACATAAAAAAACAATTTTGCTGCGTTGGCAGGTTAGAGTTATGGCTATGATTGTCGTCGCAAATATAGATAAAACACAGCCCAAAGGTTAAAAGGTGTTCTGAAGAGGAAAAAATCGTATAACACAATTCTCGAACAAGCAGGTTTAAAATGCCATTACCTTTTCCGCCGATAATCCACACTTTTATCAATACACAAAATAATATGACGCAGAGTTAATTTGTTCTCATTGTAGAGTACGATGCTTTCTCTTTCTTTTTGCATGGGGCTATGAACACTCAACACAAAGCTTCCGGGTTTTCTTACCCAATCTCACCACCAGATGGCAGTATCTCAACACCGATTTTATATTTCCATTGGCTACACTCACTCAGTCACTGCGCTGATTATCTGGCTTCTCTAACGCTTTTTTACACAATTGCTAACATTGATTAAGTATTTAATCAGACCCATTGGCTAATGGTTCATTATTATTTACAGATCCATCCTAATAGTAGCCTAATGTTAGTGTTACTCATTTTACAAAATGCTCGCAACAGTGGCGCACACACTCATTCGATATTCATACTGTAGGATATGGTTTACAGTGTGAATTTGTGTGTGTGTTTTGTTACAACTCACAAGAGGTTGTTTTTTTTTTTTTTGAGTTCTAGAAATGTTGCATCCTTGTACTATTGAATCACTAACAGGCTTTTGGCCAAATTGTAAAAGATCCATCTAGTGATCTGTTCATTCAAAATGACCATAGGTCTTGTGCTGTTGTAGTTGCGGGGCTACATAGCCTAGCCTAAACCTAGGCCTGCATTTTGCCAGCCAGCCAGCTTTTGGGGAAATAAACTCATTATCCTCCTGCTCTTGAGGTCACCAGTTTAGTTTTACCTTTCATCAGTTCATCCTCTCCATTCAATGACATGTTAGGCCACGGTGACCAGATGTTGACAGCAGTGTTTCAGTGGTAAAATAAGAGGTGGCTAAACTGTGAATTTTGTGATGAGTGCAAAATGCAGATTCAGTTTTGTTGTCACATTTTAAATTCATATAATATAGTGGGATTTGGCATTTGTGCTCTACTGAATCAAGAAGTGGTGAACCGTTTCCATGCACACTTAAGTTGGTTATTAAATAATTTACCATAGTAGGCTACTCAGACAGACCAGTTGAGCTGATTTATGTCTTATAATAACGAATGTAGCCTACAATAATAAATAAAAAGTGGAGATGCAAAGATTTCAGCTGCTGTAGCCTGGCATAAACGACTGCTCCCTGCGACCTAAACGACTCGTCTGTTGGCCTAAACAACGGCAGGGGGACCTAAATGACAGGGGACAGGGGATAAGGGTTTCCATTTGGAGAAGGAAAATCAGCTTCATGAAAGAAGAATACACACCACCGCCACGTTCACTACACGTTGTGTTTGCAATGTTGCAAATGTCGCAATTTAATGCGTCTTGTCGTCAGTGATCATTGATACAGATAGGCCTATATTGATTTTTTTTTTTTTTTTTCCTGAGGTGACGTGCCGGAACGCAGTACCGGAGCGTTCCGGCCCACTTTAACCCCTGACTTTAGGCCTCCTAAGGCATAATCACTCTTCTGCTCGTTTGGGATAAATTTTGAAATCTGAAAAATTTCAGTGATAAATTCTGAATGGTGAAGTGTATTCATTTAGTGAAGAGCTTTATTCCCAATATCTGTCAATATTAGATTATATTCAGGATTACTGAATTAAAGTCATCATTACATACAAAATGCATGGCTCTAGTCTGAAACATTATTAAGCTTTCTATTTTCACATTGCCAAATTATCTTTAACACAAAGTGTGAACACGAAAAAAGTACATAGGCCTATAAATAATGTTGGAAATGACTATGATCACAAATACAAATGCATTCAGATTAAGTTTGAATATAAAGAGCAAACTTACTGTACGTTTTCATGAAAAACAAATCGCCTGGTTTTTCCAACTATTGAAGCAGCCGAAGCAAAATGATCAGACTTACAGCCACAAAAAAACAACAGGTTCAACCAGTTTGTATCAGTTTCTCTTATTATTCTTGAACACACCCTGATTTTTTCTGCTGGATGAGTGTCATGCAGAGAGAGACAAGCTAAGTTTACTATGGGCCATATTGTGGGTGCATTGCACGAGTGTTTTCGTAAGGTAAGGTTAGTTATCCCCTCTGTTAATGTTACAGTAGTCTTATTGTCAAACTCCTCATGGAACATTTTCAGCACTGAACAGACTGTGGGCCTGTCTGTTAAATGCCAATCACACTCAGGTCTGGATATGTATCTAAGTGTGCCTGAACCTTTTGAGAGGCTGTTTTCTCAAGTAGTAAAAATATGTCACTATAATGAAATGCCAATCACACTCAGGTCTGGGTCTGTGTGTGTGTGATGTCATAAACATGAGTCAGAGAAGCCAGAGTCAGGCCCACTTCATCTCCTCTGTGCTGCTGGCACAGGGCCAAAGGAGCTGCCACAGAAATGCAGCAGGGCAGCTTTGGGGAATTAATGCAGCACAGATACAGATACAGGGCTGCTAGTTTCTCCATCAGCAGTCATGGTCAGACATCACGCATACAAAATACCTTCAACACAGATTAACAGTAAATACTCCAATGTTTCTCTTATTCGTTTAGTTACGTACAGGGTAGACTCAATACTGTACATGAAGAGTTCAGATAAAAGATGGACTTGCATATATGCCCAGTGAATGCAGTACAGATGCAGGGCTGTTATAGCTTCATATATAAATTTTTGGACATCATAAGAAATACATCATATAAATAAACCATGTTTTGTTGTGTGTAATGTAGTCTGACATCATGGATCAGCTAATGGTAGCCTATCACATCTGATTTGGTTACCTGATTATTAACCTTTCAAGAGTTGTGTATTTTGTAACGGCCCTGCCGTTTTGGCTTGAGGAAATGTACTAACCCCGCCTATTGGCCCATTGGTGACATGGCGCTTATTTCCCTGTTGTGTCTGTCCAGGTGTGCCTAATTGACAGTCATATAAGATGCCTCCATTCCCAACCCTCCTCCTCCCTGGCATTTTGGCTTTTGCGTTGTTGTTTGTTTCTTTGTTTTCTCATAGACTGATTCGTGCATCACTGTTTTCTTTGCTGAACATCATACTGACTTACACTACACTTTATTCTTATCCTTATCGTTAATCATACTTTATATACTTTGTTAAAATCTTTATTTAATAAATTCATTTCTTATTATCATTTGAACACTGCGTGGTCTCCCCTTTAATGTGCGCACTAGAGCCGGTGCGTTACAATTTCCACTGGATTTCCCTTTTTTCTTGCATTTCCTGTAAACAAACTGTGAACACATCCTACATAACAATGAAGCACCAACTTCAGTAGGCTAATAGTCTAAGATCCTTCCCCACATTATTTATATGCTGACAAGAGCTGTGACTCATTCACAGAATTATTTTGCTGATCCAAATAGATCCCCCATGCTATGGAGCAGTACTCATTACCCAGTTTGACAGCCTCTGAAAGAGTTTAGGCCTACAGTATATTATTATTACGCTATATTGCAGGGATGATGAGGCACAGTAGCCAATGCAGGGGCTACAACAGAGTTCACAAGAATCAAACCACCACATCTGACAATGATGCCGATTCCAAACCTCAGGATGATGTCACTTATGTCACACTGCATATGAACTCTGACACTAATGCCGATGATGTCACACTGAACATGAACTCTGACACTAATGCTGATGATGTCACTTCTGTCACACAGCACATCACCTCTGACACTGATGTTGACGGTTATGATTTCTTCACATCCTCTGGCTCTAATGAACAGCAGGGTGAAGAACCCTGAAGCTACACAGCTTCTTCATGAAGATTAGACTAGAATTAGATTATGTGTTATAATATCCAGTGTCTCTGAAACAAGCTGATTTAGTGAGTTTCCCATAAGATAACATGTCAGATTGTGTGTTATATTATCCAGAGTCTCTGAACAAGCTGATTGAGTGACAGTGGTTAGGGGACACCACAGGATAAATGGATAAAACATGCAAATGGATCTCTGTTGTTTATTGTCTTTGTGTCTGCAGGTTAAACTAAAGAAGCTGTTAGAGGCCCTCAGGCTGGCACACACAAACACACACACACATAAACACATAGCACTTCTTGCCATTAGGATAATAACCTGGAAGGAAAGAGACAGAGAGTGAGGGTGAAAGAGATGGAGGAAGGAGAGAGAGAATGATACCTTATGGACCAGCAGATAGACAAACAGACAGATAGATAGACAGACAGGTAGATAGATGAGAACAGTCAGAAACGTAGGCAAGCAGACAGGCAGATTGTCAGTAGCTCACAATAAAGCTGTGTCACAATGCACATACAGTATAAATATCAATTGGCTCAAGGTAGCAACAAAGATACTTTAGTTCATCAACCACCTCTGGTTCCAATCTAATCCAGGTCATATCATCCACAGTTCCAATCTGACCCAGGTCATGTGATTCAAGGTTCCAATCTGACCCAAGTCAAGTAGTTCTTGTCTTAAGCAAATCAAGCAGTCCAAAGCTCCAATCTGAAGCAGATCATATGGTGTATAGTGCACATTGGAAAGAAAAGGAGAGAGGAAAAAGACAAGAGAGAGAAAATGAGAGAAAAATATGGGGAAAGAGAGAAGAGGATGAAAAAAGACAGCAAAAAACCCACAAATAATAGACAGAAGAGAAAATGAGTGAGAAGAGATTTTGGGTAAGAGAAAAAAGAGAAATAGAAGGAGGGAGGAAAGTGAACCTGGCAGAGAGAGAAAGACAAGAGAGGGAGAGAGGGACAGAAGAATTCCTGTTTCTTCTCTCACCTGTTCATTAGAATTTAAACTGTAATCAAGGTTTGATTAAAAAGAATTGATAAATAATTCTCTCATTAAACAAATCTTCCCAACTCGATTCAGCATTTCAATCAGGATAATACATGTTTGAGAGTATCAGCTTAGTCTGAATTTGAATTTTGCATTCACAAAATTCATCATTCAGCCCCTAGTCACTTTCCCAAGCAGCTCTTCTCCTACTGCATATCTGCACTTTCAGGGCCGTTTCATGGTACGTACGGGGCCCCAAGCAAACAGGATATGGTGGCCCTTCACTCCCCGTAAATACTTACATGAACCACATTGTTATAATTTTAACATCATCAATATAATTATTTGTATTGTACAGTTGTCTAACTCCAGTTTAAAGTCATTTTTTGTTGAAAAACACCATCAACTCAACTAAAATTATTAAACAGTCAATCTTGGGGGGCCCTTTCAGCCTGGGGCCCCCGGCAATTGCCTGGTTTGCCTGCCTTGTTGCAACGGCCCTGTGCACTTTATGCCTCCTTTTCCTACCCACTACCACCTCCCCATTAATGCACAATAGGCTAATGGGCATCAGATGTCATTTTATTGCAGGAACTACAGTATATGCATGTGACAAATAAACATTTTTGTATCACTTGTAAATATTTAATTCATAGAATGAAATCAGATTAGACACACATTACACATTAGTTACATTACATAACATTACACATTAGTTACATATAATAATCAATCAAGCCACAAATATAATTTTAATCAGTTTAGAGATAAGAAACTAGAGCGT
>JAODXP020000034.1:4711452-4718952 GCA_027497455.2 Sardinella longiceps
TCGTCTAGCTAATTAACAACCTAAATAGCCTATGTGAACATGCGAGTGAACGTCAACGAATGCGTCGGTAAAATATTTGTTTTCACTGACGTCGGAATTATCAATAGGCTCCTCAGGCTTTGGATCAGCAGAAACAGCAGAGCAGACAAATTTGTACACACGTGTGTAGGCATGAGTATAGGTCCTAGCTGGTTAAGCAGTAGGCCTAGGCCTACTTCAAGCCTAATACAAACACAGGACTGTAGTAACTTGGACAGTCAAAGAGTTCCACTTATCATTTTACTAGAGAAGAGGTTCACACGTTGTTGTACACAGGCTAACAGCCTCTCAACTGAACTTGAGTGAGTGTTCACGAAAAGCACTCTCATAGCTACACTCATAGCGCCCTCTAGTGGCTTGGAAAGAACATAACAGTAAAACAGAGTTTACTACAAGGACATGATGTCAGGAGGTGTTGGAATGGCAGAGATTTTTTTTTCACATTCCCATATTTAGATAATAGCGGGTCAAATGCGTTAATCGCGTGTTAAAAAAATGACGGCGTTAAAATGGGTTTGCGTTAATGCCGTTATTAACGCGTTAAACTGACAGCACTAAAGATATATTGTAGGATATATGTAGGATATAAGATATATTATATTGTAGGAGTTATAAAATCAACATAGAATTAGAACATGTGTTACTATAATTATTACTATTTCTGCAATTGCTATGATAAACACAATGGTTTATTTTTTATATTGAAAAAGCCTTCAAATACGAAGTCACAACCATAAGCTAACGTAGTTACATGTAAATAAACCTCATACAGTTCAGCAGCTGTTGAGCAAGGATCTCCTGACTCATGTTCCTCAGGATGTGAACTGCAATCTTCAGAGCTCCATCTCTGGCATCTCTCTGCTCCTTCTCCTCCTCCTCCTCCTCACTACAAGTGGATTCTGGGTAATCAGGACTCAGGAGCTTCTTGAGTCTCTTTAGTTCATTCTTCATGAAAGTGATGACTTTGTCTTCCAGCTCCTGGTTGAAAGAAATTCAGTAAGTACTTAGTCACATAATAACCCTGCTTCCCACCCATCAGCTCGGTTGTTACTGTACACACACATGTACACACACATGCACACGCACACACACACACACACACACACACACACACACACGCACACACACACACACACACACACACACACACACACACACACACACACACACACACAACACACACACCTTGAAAATAGCTGACAGGTCATTATGAGTCTTGCTGAGATGATAGATGGGCAGCTTGTTCTTCTTGTTGGATGCTGAAGGAAACAGAAAGACAGCAGGAATTGGTCATCAAAGCAAATGAGAAATACTCTGGTTGGTTCACTTTGCCATACCAATCTGATGGGGCCTACTTAACCCCTTGTGGAAGAGAGTGAGGTGACAGACTTGACCTCAGCTACTTCCCCAACCAGGAAAGACAAAATGTACCAAATTACACATACTGTAGATATAAACACAATAATCTGTTATATTTCATACTGGCCAGATCACAGGACTGGTGTTCGTAGCTTATGTTCTGAACACTCATTGAATCTTGGTACCTTTCTACTCTACTTTCTAATACTACGTAATATGGTAGAATTTACCAAGTCTTTGTCCAATCTGATTATTCTTTTAGGGATTACAGTCATAGTTATGTAAGGCGTATACATAATTTACATAAGTACATCATTTTCAGCTAGTCAAACACTTCAAGAGTTATTTTCCAAAAGTACATCATTTTCAGCTGTAAACAAACACTTCTTTGTAAAAGAAGTGTTTGTTTACAGCTGTTGTTCTGCAAGTAGTTATAGTAGATAAGAGTGTATCAGTGACTGTGTGTGTGTGTGTGTGTGTGTGTGTGTGTGTGTGTGTGCGTTGGGAGCATTCATTCCTCCATGCACAACTATAGCCTAAAATATGATGTCACATCTCTACACAAATGTACACATAAGGATCATCAACCTTTCTGTCTGATACCTGTGGTCAGGATGACTGTCTCCCTGGCTGAAGTCAATGGCTTCTCCCTTTGACTCATCACTCTTAATGGAATCACAGCTGAGTGCAGGAGAGTTTGGTCTCTCATCCACTGACCTTCAGCAAAGTAAACACACCATACGGTAGTTAAACATGGGTTCCTTTTACTCTCTCATGGACCTTTCAATTATAGTGTATAAACTCACAACCAAACACACTGCACTTTACACACACATACACTCACACACCTGACTTTGTTCACTTTTTACATATTCCACAAGCATTTATTTACAGTGTCTATCTATCTCTTTTTTTATATATATATATCTCTCCACCACTCATCAACCCTACACCTTCACTGCCATTCTGCTTTTTCAAAATAATAATTCTTCAAAGAAGAGGATCATCCACCTTTCTTGCTGATACATATGTTCATGACTGAAGTTGATTTCCTGTCCCTTTGACCAGTCACTCTTCATGGACACACAGCTGGGTGCAGGAGAGTCTGTTTTCCTTTCCTGGATTGGACTGTCAATCATAACATAACATTAGAGACTAAAATGTGTAAGAAAAACACACACTAATGAATCATAAAATAACAACCACCACAAACATACACACCTTTTAGGCTTACTTCCATGTCCACCAGCAGAGTCTCCATGTTGACTCATGTTGGTGGGAGAGTCACCTGTTACCTGTTTGAGACACAAAAGTAGGCTGTTGATCTAAAATGTGTAGTGGTGTTAAATCACATCATGTCTCCTAATTACTTAAATAACAGTAGGCTGCTCTTATAAGATAGAATAGTAACATGCATGCATTCAATATATTTAGGCTTACACATTGGCTTGAATATTGTTATTTATTTATTGTTAAAAACTAATTCAGGAAATCCATGACATAAAAAATTGCAACCATATATTCAGAAGGCCACATGTCGATTAATTATTACCCCCTCTCCACACTGTATGTTTAAAGTCTAGAACTCACTTCATACCAAGTTAGTGTGGGTATCTAAAATGGGGTTACAAAAAGCATCTTAGTCTGCGTTGGGAGGTTAGCGCCATGGCTATGATTGTCGTAGCAAATATAGATAAAAGACAGTCCAAAGGTCAAAAGGTGGTCTGAAGGGTAAAAATCAAAAAAGACATTCTAGCAAGCAGGTTTGTTTATTTAACAAAATACCTTTACCTTTTCCGTCGATAATCCACACTTTTATCAACCCACAGAACAAATATGACGCACAGTTAATTTGTTCTCTTTGAAGAGTACGATGCTTTCACTTTCTTCTTGCGTGTGAAAACTCAACAGAAAGCTTCCGGATTTTCTTACACAATCTCACCACCAGATGGCAGTATGTCAACACCGATTTTTAAATTTCCATGGGTCACACTCCCTAAGCCACGGCTCTGAGTATCTGTCTTATCTAATGCTTTTTACACAGTTGCTAACATTGATTAAGTTTTTAATCTGGCTCATCGGTTAATGCTTCATTATTTTTTAAGAAGCGTGTTTTGTTACAACTCATGAGTTGTTGTTTTTTTAGTCAAAGTTAAAAGAAAAAAAAAAATGTATCCTTGAATTATTGAATCATTAACAGGCTTTTGGACAAATTGTAAATGATCCAGTGATCTGTTTATTCCAAAATGACCTTGTGCTGTTGTAGTTGCTAGGCCTGCATTAAGAGCGCTTTATTTTGTCCGTGGGGAAGGCAATTTCTTCTCTGCATTTGACCCATGGCCCATTAAAGGACCAAGCAAGCTTTTGGAGAAATACACTTACTCATCCTCCTCTTCTTGAGTTCAACAGTTTAGTTTTACCTTTCATCATTCAGTTCATCAAGTCGATTCAATGACATGTTAGGCCATGGTGACCAGATGTTGACGGCAGTGTTTTCGTGGTAAAATAAGAGGCGACCAAACTGTGAATATTGTGATCAGTGCAAAAAGCAGAATCAGATGTTTCAAAAGACATTTGGGACTTATCTGACAATGGAAGATTATTGCTGTGTTATCACATTTTAAAGTCATATAATACAGTGGGATTTGGCATTTGTGCTCTACTGAGTCAAGAAGTGGATAAAATCTTGTTCCATAGAGAGGTGATGAACTGAGTTTACTTGTGTTTACCACTGCACCAATCCCACTATCCCTGGTGGACAGCTAAATATTTTAGTGGCCTGTCCACTGTTCATGTTTTTTAGGATAATGAGAGAAATGTCCCTGATTTTCATCCCAGAGGTTTGGTCATCTTATGCTAGACTGGAGCTAAAATTGTCAGACTAAGAGTGGACCTACTGGAATCCACTAAGTTGGTCAATGTGCAGGTACTCACACACACTGGGTTGCACCTAAACGTTAGACTGGCAAGCAAACACAGTAGCCATCTAATAATAATAATAATAAAAAAAATTCTTCTTCGGTCTTCCAAAGTGGTCACAGAAAGTACAGAGTGAGACTGTCCAAGATTGTCAACCTTGTGTGTGAGAGAGCAACACTTTAAAGATGTAAGTGTTAAGAGAAACACTTTAAAGATGTGACTCTCATCTCTCTCTCTCTCTCTCTCTCTCTCTCTCTCTCTCTCTCTCTCTCTCGTCTCTGTGTCTCTGCCCAAGTGAGATGGTCAGGGTGGAGTCAAGCTGGCAGAGCAGGTTTTGGAGGAGGTTCCTGCTCAGGTAGTTCACACCTTCTTTCTCTATTTCCCTTCCTCTCTCTATTTCTCTTTGAATCTGCTACTAATCTCCCTCTCCCTCCCTATTTCTCTTCCTTTCTCTCTCTCTATCTTCGTATCTGCTACTCATCCTCCTCTTCTGCCTCTTTCTTTTTTGCTATTAACCCCCCTCTCCCTCCCACTCTTTTTTGCTATTAACACCCCCCCCATCTCTCTCTCTCTCTCTCACACACACACACACACACACACACACACACACACACACACACACACACACACACACACACACACACACATGAACACTTTTTTTTCATTTGGATTTTTTACACTGGGGAAGGGTAACAGATCCTAATACACTAATAAACTCATGTTATAGAATTAAACATGTCTTATCAAACTAGAGTGCAACTCAGCACTAACGCAAACACAGACACAGACACACACACACAGTCTCTTAGCCCAGTCAAACTGTAGTATTACAGGTTTTCTGAGAGAGGTAACACATTCAGCACTGATCCATCTGGACTTCTTTGCTGACAGAGGGGCTCATTTACTGATGGAAGGTTTCTGTTGTTACACAAAAGATCAGAAGAGGAAGTTGGTCTCAGCGTGTCTTTCTCTTTCCAATCTCAGTGTGTGTCTTTCTCTTTCTCTCTCTTTTTTAAAGTTTTCCTTCATGTTTTTTCTTTCAGTCACACATGTTCACATTGGCTATGCAGGTCTGTGTGGATATCAGGGGTTACATTGTCCTGTGGCCTGCTAAGTCTGTCTCCTGTGTGTGTGTGTGTGTGTCTACAGGCTGAAGAGCTGTGCAGCTTTATCCTCAGTTCTCAACACAAACCTTTCCAGTAAGAAACAGCTACACCTGTGTGTGTGCACGTGTGTCTATCTTCTGCAGCCTCCAAGTCTCATTACCCATCATTATGTGTCACACATACACAGGGCTCATTAGCATACTGTATGAATACAACCGGAACTTGTGCAGTATCAATGAGAGGACACACACACACACACACACACACACACACACACACACACACACACACAGCACTTCTTGCCATTAGGATAATAACCTGTAACGAAAGAGACAGAGAGTGAGGGTGAAAGAGATGGAGGAAGGAGAGAGAGAATGATACCTCATGGACCAGCAGATAGACAGACAGACAGGTAGATCGACAGACAGACAGGTAGATAGATACATAAGAACAGTCAGAAATGTAGGCAAGCAGACAGGCGGATTGTCAGTAGCTCACAATAAAGCTGTGTCAAAATGCACATACAGTATAAATATCAATTGGCCCAAGGTACCAACAAAGATACTTTAGTTCATCAACCACCTCTGGTTCCAATCTAATCCAGGTCATATCATCCACAGTTCCAATCTGACCCAGGTCATGTGATTCAAGGTTCCAATCTGACCCAAGTCAAGTGGTTCTTGTCTTAAGCAAATCAAGCAGTCCAAAGCTCCAATCTGAAGCAGATCATATGGTGTATAGTGCACACTGGAAAGAAAAGGAAAGAGAGGAAAGAGACAAGAGAGAGAAAATGAGAGAAAAATATGGGGAAAGAGAGAAGAGGATGAAAAAAGACAGCAAAAAAACACAAATAATAGACAGAAGAGAAAATGAGTGAGAAGAGATTTTGGGTAAGAGAAAAAAGAGAAATAGAAGGAGGGAGGAAAGTGAACCTGGCAGAGAGAGAAAGACAAGAGAGGGAGAGAGAGGGAGAGAGGGACAGAAGAATTCCTGTTTCTTCTCTCAACTGTTCATAAGAATTTAAACTGGAATCAAGGTTTGATTAAAAAGAATTGATAATTCTCTCATTAAACAAATATTCCCAACTCACATCAGCATTTCAATCACAATAATACATGTTGGAGTGTATCAGCCAAGTCTGAATTTGAATTACACATTCACAAAATTCATCCTTCAGCCCCTAGTCACTTTCCCAAGCAGCTCTTCTCCTATTGCATATCTGCACTTAATGCCTCCTCTTCCTACCCACTACCACCTCCCCATTAATGCACAATAGGCTAATGGGCATCAGATGTCATTTTATTGCTGGAACTACAGTATATGCATGTGACAAATAAACATTTTTATATCACTTGTAAATATTTAATTCATAGAATGAAATCAGATTAGACACACATTGCACATTAGTTACATTACATTACACATTTAGTTACAAATAATAATCAATCAAGCCACAAATATAATTTTAATCAGTTTAGAGATAAGAAACTGGAGCGTTTATGGTGTCCCAGTCCAGTAGTTCTGATGTGTGGTTAAGGTGGATGATCATCTGGTACTGAGTGTCTGGAAACTGCAGCATCTGCAGCAGCTCTGCTCCAGTCACACTGATGGAGGATTGATGGATCACCAGTCTCCATACCTGTTGAGGAGATTTGGCAGATTCCATCATCCTCAGTATGAGGTTTCTCCATTAGGATTCCTCAACACTGACATGTGTAAACATGGAGAACACCTCTGTGCTAGTCAAACTCATTACAGGTTCTGTAGTTCCAGCTTGGTAAATACATATCACAGACCATAACAATTGAAATCACACTTATTCAGCAAACATAACTGGGCACATTAGTTGGATAGAAACTCAGCTATTGTAAAGTTTTAATGCACAATGGACCACTTGGATTGTGTTTGTTTGTGCTGCATGCATTACTTACTGTAGATCAGTCAGTTTATATGTGGGATCTTTCTGCAGAGCAGAGAGCAGCTTCACATCAGACTGCTGCAGTGAGTTTCCTCTCCAGGTTCAGCTCTTTCAGACTGGAGGGTTTGATCTGAGAGCTGAAGCTAGAGATGAACAGCT
>JAODXP020000034.1:4723017-4730517 GCA_027497455.2 Sardinella longiceps
ATTGAAAACTGAATCTACTCTGTATGTGTGTGTGTGTGTGTGTGTGTGTGTGTGTGTGTGTGTGTACTGTACGTGTGTGTTTGTGATACACAGAGACCTGTATCTCTGTACCCTACCTGTACCCGTATCCTATACGGACCTGCTAATCTATGTACTGTACCATACTGACCTGTGTGTGTGTGTGTGTGTGTGTGTGTGTGTGTGTGTGTGTGTGTGCCTGTCGAGCCTGTCACCCTATACTGATCAGTATACGGGCTGATTATGGATGTAATGTGCTGGCATTGAAAATTGAATCTAATCTGTGTGTGTGTGTGTGTGTGTGTGTGTGTGTGTGTGTGTGTGTGTGTGTGTGTACTGTACGTGTGTGTTTGTGTGTGTGTTTGTGATACACAGAGACTTGAGACACAGAGATCTCTGTACCCTACCTGTACCCGTATCCTATACGGACCTGCTAATCTATGTACTGTACTGTATACTGACCTGTGTGTGTGTGTGTGTGTGAGAGAGAGAGAGTGTGTGTGTGTGTGTGTGTGTGAGAGAGAGAGAGAGAGAGAGAGAGAGAGAGAGAGAGAGAGAGAGAGAGACCCTCTACTGAGCTTTTTATCTTTATACTGTAATGTACTGATTTGGAGCTGGCAGCTTGTTGTGTGTGTGTGTGTGTGTGTGTGTGTGTGTGTGTGTGTGTGTGTGTGTGTGTGTGTGTGTGTGTGTGTGTGTGTGTGTGTGTGTGTATGTGAACTGAGACTGTAACAGTGTGTGTTGGTGTGTCAAAGTGAGAAAGTACAAAGTCATTTACATATAAACAATTGGTCATAATTAAAACCAATATTTAAACACACATTAACAACAGTTATTTCTGATGTTTCTCTCAGGCTGCAGTACTGTAATCTCACAGTGAGGAGCTGTTCATCTCTAGCTTCAGCTCTCATAACAAACCCCTCCAGTCTGAGAGTGCTGAACCTGATTGGAAACTCACTGCGGCAGTCTGATGTGGAGCTGCTCTCTGCTCTACAGAAAGATCCCACATATAAACTGACTACACTACAGTAAGTAATGAATACAGAATAAATAAACACAATCCAAGTGGTCCATTGTGCATTAAAACTTTACAATAGCTGGGTTTCTATCCAACTAATGTACCCAGTTATGTTTGCTGAATAAGTGTGATTTAAATTATTATGGTCTGTTTGATGTGTATTTACCAAGCTGGAACTACAGAACCTGTAATGAGTTTGACTAGCACAGAGGTGTTCTCCATGTTTACACATGTCAGTGTTGAGGAATCCTAATGGAGAAACCTCATACTGAGGATGATGGAATCTGCCAAATCTCCTCAACAGGTATGACTGGTGATCCATCAATCCTCCATCAGTGTGACTGGAGCAGAGCTGCTGCAGATGCTGCAGTTTCCAGACACTCAGTACCAGATGATCATCCAGCTGCCCCACACATCAGCACTACTGGACTGGGACACTATAAACGCTCTAGTTTCTTATCTTTAAACTGATTAAAATTATATTTGTGGCTTGATTGATTATTATTTGTAACTAATGTGTGATATGTAATGTAATGTAACTAATGTGTAATGTGTGTCTAATCTGATTTCATTCTATGAATTAAATATTTACAAGTGATACAAAAATGTTGATTTGTCACATGCATATACTGTAGTTCCTGCAATAAAATGCCATCTGATGCCCATTAGCCTATTGTGCATTAATGGGGAGGTGGTAGTGGGTAGGAAGAGGAGGCATAAAGTGCAGATATGCAGTAGGAGAAGAGCTGCTTGGGAAAGTGACTAGGGGCTGAAGGATGAATTTTGTGAATGCCAAATTCAAATTCAGCCTTAGCTGATACGCTCAAACATGTATTATTCTGATTGAGATGCTGCTTTGAGTTGGGAAGATTTGATTAATGAGAGAATTATTTATCAATTCTTTTTAATCAAACCTTGATTCCAGTTTAAATTCTTATGAACAGGTGAGAGAAGAAACAGGAATTATTCTGTCCCTCTCTCCCTCTGTCTCTCTCTTGTCTTTCTCTCTCTGCCAGGTTCACTTTCCTCCCTCCTTCTATTTCTCTTTTTTCTCTTACCCAAAATCTCTTCTCACTCATTTTCTCTTCTGTCTATTATTTGTGTTTTTTTGTTGTCTTTTTTCATCCTCTCCTCTCTTTCCCCATATTTTTCTCTCGTTTTCTCTCTCTTGTCTCTTTCCTCTCTTTCCTTTTCTTTCCAGTGTGCACTATACACCATATGATCTGCTTCAGATTGGAGCTTTGGACTGCTTGATTTGCTTAAGACAAGAACCACTTGACTTGGGTCAGATTGGAACTGTGGATGATATGACCTGGATTAGATTGGAACCAGAGGTGGTTGATGAACTAAAGTATCTTTGTTGGTACCTTGGGCCAGTTGATATTTATACTGTATGTGCATTTTGACACAGCTTTATTGTGAGCTACTGACAATCCGCCTGTCTGCTTGCCTATGTTTCTGACTGTTGTCATCTATCTACCTGTCTGTCGATCTATCTGTTTGTTTGTCTATCTGCTGGTCCATAAGGTATCATCATTCTCTCTCGCCTTCCTCCATCTCTTTCATCCTCACTCTGTCTCTTTCGTTACAGGTTATTATCCTAATGGCAAGAAGTGCTGTTGTGTGTGTGTGTGTGTGTGTGTGTGTGTGTGTGTGTCTGTCTGTCCTCTCATTGATACTGCACAAGTTCCGGTTGTATTCATACAGTATGCTAATGAGCCCTGTGTATGTGTGACACATAATGATGGGTAATGAGACTTGGAGGCTGCAGAAGATAGACACACATGCACACACACAGGTGTACCTGTTTCTGACTGAAAAGGTTTGTGTTGAGAACTGAGGATAAAGCTGCACAGCTCTTCAGCCTGTAGACACACACACACACACACACACACACACACACACACACAGACAGGAGACAGACTTAGCAGGCCACAGCATAATGCAACTGCTGATATCCACACAGACCTGCATAGCCAATGTGAACATGTGTGACTGAAAGAAAAAACATGAGGGAAAACTAAAAAAAAAAACTACCGGCTGAAGATTGGAAGGAGAAAGACACACGCTGAGACCAACTTCCTCTTCTGATCACATGTCTTTTGAAACATCTGATTCTGCATTTTATACAGATCACAAAATTCACAGTTTAGCCACCTCTTATTTGACCACTGAAACACTGCTGTCAACATCTGGTCACCGTGGCCTAACATGTCATTGAATGGACTGGATGAACTGATGAAAGGTAAAACTAAACTGGTGAACTCAAGAGGAGGAGGATAATGAGTGTATGTCCCCAAAAGCTGGCTTGGTCCTTTAATGCAGGCCTAGGTTTAGGCTAGGTTATGTAGCCCCGCAACTACAACAGCACAAGACCTATGGTCATTTTCAAATAAACAGATCACTAGATGGATCCTTTGGAATTTGGCTAAAAGCCTGTTAGTGATTCAATAGTACAAAGATGCAAAATTTCTAGAACTAAAAAAAAAAAAAAAATTATATCTATACTGTGAGTTGCGTAGCATTTTGTAAAATGAGTAACACTAACATTGAGGCTACACTCACTAAGTCACTGCGCTGATTATCTGGCATCTCTAAAGCTTTTTTACACAATTGCTAACATTGATTAAGTATTTAATCAGGCCCATTGGCTAATGGTTCATTATTATTTAAACAGATCCGTCATAATAGCAATGTTAGTGTTACTCATTTTACAAAATGCTTGCAACAGTGGCGCACACACTCATTTGATATTCATACTGTAGGATATGGTTTACAGTGTGAATTTGTGTGTGTGTTTTGTTACAACTCACAAGAGGGTATTATTTATTTATTTATTTGAGTTCTAGAAATTTTGTATCCTTGTACTATTGAATCACTAACAGGCTTTGGGGCAAATTGTAAATGATCCATCTAGTGATCTGTTCATTCAAAATGACCATAGGTCTTGTGCTGTTGTAGTTGCGGGGCTATATAGCCTAGCCTAAACCTAGGCCTGCATTAAAGGACCAAGCCAGCTTTTGGGGAAATACACTCATTATCCTCCTCCTCTTGAGTTCACCAGTTTAGTTTTTCCTTTCATCAGTTCATCCAGTCGATTCAATGACATGTTAGGCCACGGTGACCAGATGTTCACAGCAGTGTTTCAGTGATAAATAAGAGGTGACTAAACTGTGAATTTTGTGATCAGTGCAAAATGCAGAATCAGTGTTGTTATCACATTTTAAATTCATATAATACAGTGGGATTTGGCATTTGTGCTCTACTGAATCAAGAAGTGGATAAACTCTTGTTCCATAGAGAGGTGGGTGAGTTGAGTTTACTTGTGTTTAACACTACACTGATACCACTACATCCCTGCTGGACAGCCAAATATTTTAGTGGCCTGTCCACTGTTTTTTGGAAATGGAGGGAAATGTCCCTGATTTTCATCCCAGTCATTTTATGCTAGACTGGAGCTAAAATTGTCAGACTAAGAGTGGACCTACTGGAATCCACTAAGTTGGTCAACGTGCAGGTACTCACACACCCTGGGTTGCTACATCTGGCACGGCTTACAGTAGAACTCCTGCAGGTACTTGTGCTGAGCACAGATCTTCTCTGCAATGTGTGTGTGTGTGTGTCTCAGCCCAGGTGAGATGGTCAGGGTGGAGTCAAGCTGGCAGAGCAGGTTTTGGAGGAGGTTCCTGCTCAGGTAGTTCACACCTTCTTTCTCTATTTCCCTTCCTCTCTCTATTCCTCTTTGAATCTGTTACTAATCTTTCTCTCCCTTTTTCTCTTCCTTTCTCTCTCTCTCTCTCTATCTTTGTATCTGCTACTAATCCTCTTCTGCCTCTTTCTTTTTTGCTATTAACCCCCCTCTCCCTCACACTCTTTTTTGCTATTACCCCCCCCCCCCCACTCTCACACTCACACACACACACACACACACACACACACACACACACACACACACATGTGTGTGTCTGTCCCCCCCCCCACCAATTTGGATTTTTTTACACTGGGGAAGGGTAACAGATCCTAATACACTAATACACTCATGCTATAGAATTAAACATGTCTTATCAAGCTAGAGTGCAACTCATCACTAACGCAAAGACAGACAGACAGACACACACACACACACACACACACACACACACACACACACACACACACACACTGTCTCTCTGCCCAGTCTTGTCCAGTCAAACTGTAGTATTGCAGGTTTTCTGAGAGAGGTCATAACACATTCAGCACTGATCCATCTGGACTTCTTTATCGACAGAGGGGCTCATTTACTGATGAAAGGTTTCTGTTGTTACACACAAGATCAGTAGAGGAAGTTGGTCTCAACGTCTGTCTTTCTCCTTCCAATCTTCAGCCAGTAGGGATTTTTTTTTTTTAGTTTTCCTTCATGTTTTTCTTCCTGTTTTTTCTTTCAGTCACACATGTTCACATTGGTGATGCAGGTCTATGTGAATGTCAGAGGTTGCATTGTGCTGTGGCCCGCTAACTCTGTCTGTCTCCTGTCTGTGTGTGTGTGTGTGTGTGTGTGTGTGTGTGTGTGTACAGGCTGAAGAGCTGTGCAGCTTTACCCTCAGTTCTCAACACAAAACTTTCCAGTCAGAAACAGCTGCACCTGTGTGTGTGTGTGTGTGTGTGCGTGCGTGTGTGTGTATGTTGTGCAGCCTCCATTCTGCCAAGTCTCATTACCCATCATTTGCAGTGTTGGGAGTAACGAGTTACAAATGTAACTAATTACTGTAATGCATTGCATTTTGTGGTAACTTGGTAATGTAAGGCATTACAGAAACAAAATTGGTAATATTTTACTTGGTACAATTGTGAATAACTGCATTTAGCTTGACATGAAGTGGTGTTTTTTCCTTATACAAATTGCCAGAATCACTGAGAGGTCATCAAGGTCAACTCAAGTCAAGTCACTTTTATTTATACAGCACATTTCATACACATAGTTGATCCAAAGTGCTTTTAAATAATGACAACAATAAGAATAATAATGATAGCAATAACAATAATAATAATAACAATAAACAAGTGATAATAATAAACATAATAATAATAATCATATGCAAATGACCAAATAAAACAAACAAAAGTGAAAAGTGAAAGATCTTTGGTTCTCAATCATAATCCAGGTCATATCATCCACAGTTCCAATCTGACCCAGGTCATGTGATTCAAGGTTCCAATCTGACCCAAGTCAAGTGGTTCTTGTCTTAAGCAAATCAAGCAGTCCAAAGCTCCAATCTGAAGCAGATCATATGGTGTATAGTGCACACTGGAAAGAAAAGGAAAGAGAGGAAAGAGACAAGAGAGAGAAAATGAGAGAAAAATATGGGGAAAGAGAGAAGAGGATGAAAAAAAAACAGCAAAACAACAAACAATAGACAGAAGAGAAAATGAGTGAGAAGAGATTTTGGGTAAGAGAAAAAAGAGAAATAGAAGGAGGGAGGAAAGTGAACCTGGCAGAGAGAGAGAGAGACAGAGAGAGAGACAGAGGGAGAGAGAGAGGGACAGAAGAATTCCTGTTTCTTCTCTCACCTGTTCATAAGAATTTAAACTGTAATCAAGGTTTGATTAAAAATAATTGATAAATAATTCTCTCATTAAACAAATCTTCCCAACTCAAATCAGCATTTCAATCAGAATAATACATGTTTGAGCGTATCAGCTAAGGCTGAATTTGAATTTGGCATTCACAAAATTCATCCTTCAGCCCCTAGTCACTTTCCCAAGCAGCTCTTCTCCTACTGCATATCTGCACTTTATGCCTCCTCTTCCTACCCACTACCACCTCCCCATTAATGCACAATAGGCTAATGGGCATCAGATGTCATTTTATTGCAGGAACTACAGTATATGCATGTGACAAATAAACATTTTTGTATCACTTGTAAATATTTAATTCATAGAATGAAATCAGATTAGACACACATTACACATTAGTTACATTACATTACATTACATTACACATTAGTTACAAATAATAATCAATCAAGCCACAAATATAATTTTAATCAGTTTAGAGATAAGAAACTAGAGCGTTTATAGTGTCCCAGTCCAGTAGTGCTGATGTGTGGGGCAGCTGGATGATCATCTGGTACTGAGTGTCTGGAAACTGCAGCATCTGCAGCAGCTCTGCTCCAGTCACACTGATGGAGGATTGATGGATCACCAGCTTATACCTGTTGAGGAGATTTGGCAGATTCCATCATCCTCAGTATGAGGTTTCTCCATTAGGATTCCTCAACACTGACATGTGTAAACATGGAGAACACCTCTGTGCTAGTCAAACTCATTACAGGTTCTGTAGTTCCAGCTTGGTAAATACACATCACACAGACCATAATAATTGAAATCACACTTATTCAGCAAACATAACTGGGCACATTAGTTGGATAGAAACCCAGCTATTGTAAAGTTTTAATGCACAATGGACCACTTGGATTGTGTTTATT
>JAODXP020000034.1:4735517-4775517 GCA_027497455.2 Sardinella longiceps
CCTTTTCTGTGATTCTTTTTCTGAAATACTCTTCCTTTTGTGGGTCATTAAAACCCCGGACTTCTGTCACCTGGTCAACACACTCAGGAGGGATTTGATTGGTTGCTGCTGGACGGGAGGTGATCCACACAAGAGCAGAGGGAAGCAGGTTCCCCTTGATGAGGTTTGTGAGAAGGACGTCCACTGAGGCAGGTTCTGATACACTGTAGATGCTTTCATTGTGCTGGAAATCTAAAGGAAGTCTGCTTTCATCCAGACCATCAAAGATGAAAGCAATGTTATAATTGTCCTGGTCTGTGAACATAAAGTCTTTTGTTTCACTGAAAAAGTGATGGATGAAATCCATAAGGGTGTATGTGTTATCTTTAATCAGGTTCAGCTCCCGAAAAGGAAGAGGAAATATAAAGTGGATATTTTTATTGTCTTTTTCTTCAACCCAGTCCATGATGAACTTCTGCACAGAAACTGTTTTTCCAATGCCAGCCACTCCCTTTGTCAGCACAGTTCTGATGGGTTTGTCTTGTCCAGGTAAGGGCTTGAAGATGTCAGCGCATTTGATTGCCGTTTCCTCCACTGTTACTTGTCTCTTGGATGCCATCTCAATCTGTCTGACCTCATGTTCAGTATTGACCTCTGCACTGTCCCCCTCTGTGATGTAGAGCTCTGTGTAGATCTTCTCCAGGACAGTAGCTTTTCCCTGCTTTGGAATGCCTTCATATACACTCTGAAACTTCTTCTTCAGTCTGTGTTTGAGCTGTTTTTGACTTGTAGAAAAAAGCCCATCTAAATAAAATATATAAGCATGAGACATAATCAGAAATAATGGTAATATTTCCATATATTTTACCTGTAGTCATGGAAATAAGTTAATATATTGTAGGAGTTATAAAAATAACATAGAATTAGAACATGTGTTACTATTATTATTACTATTTCTGCTGTTGCTATTATAAACACAATGGTATATTTTTTATATTGAAAAAGCCTTCAAACACGAGGTCACAACCATAAGCTGACGTAGTTACGTGTAAATAAACCTCATACAGTTCAGCAGCTGTTGAGCGAGGATCTCCTGACTCATGTTCCTCAGGATGTGCACTGCAATCTTCAGAACTCCATCTCTGGCATCTCTCTGCTCCTCCTCCTCCTCCTCCTTACTACAAGTGGATTCTGGGTAATCAGGACTCAGGAGCTTCTTGAGTCTCTTTAGTTCATTCTTCACGAAAGTGATGACTTTGTCTTCCAGCTCCTGGTCGAAAGAAATTCAATAAGCACTTAGTCACATAATAACCCTGCTTCCCACCCATCAGCTCGGTTGTAACTGTACACACACATGTGTACACGCACACGCACACGCATACGCATACACACACACACACACACACACACACACACACACACACACACACACCTTGAAAACAGCTGACAGGTCATTATGAGTCTTGCTGAGAGATGGATGGGCAGCTTGTTCTTCCTGTTGGATGCTGAAGGAAACAGAAGGACAGCAGGAATTGAACAACAAAGCAAATGATAAATACTCTGGTTGGTTCACTTTGCCATACCAATGTGATGGGCCTACTGTACTTCGCCCGTTGTGGAAGAGAGTGAGGTGACCTCATCTACTTCCCCAACTAGTAAACACAAAATGTACCAAATTACACATACTGCAGATATGAACACAATAGGGATGCAACGGTTATTGAATTTTACGGTTACCGAACGATACGCCCTCTACGGTTCAATAAACTTTCGTAAACCGCAATATTTCGGTTTATTAATAAAATGTGAATCTATTGAAGCTCCCTGAAATTTGCTTATGCAGCCAGCATTCACGATCTCTGCATGCTGAGCTCTAGAACCCTCAACCAATCAGCGTGATTTTATGCTAATTAGCCCCGCCTTTCAAATGTGAGAAAAACTTTACACTCACTGTACGTTAGACGGAGAGAGATGAGCTAAAAGCTCCACTCGGAAAGTTGGCAACATTAAGCCAGAAGAATTGCTGCTGTGGTAGATTTTGTGCAAACTGATGACCGTTTACACAAACAAAGCACTTAATAACGTAAAATGCGTCTAATAGCCTACGACACATGCTACTAAACCGGTTGTCAGAAAATAGCGCTTCCCACTCGCCTAGGCTACCGCAAGTAGGCCCTATAGCCTACATAGCCTAATATAAAATATTACGCAAGGATGTCTGGGGGCTGTAATGCTTAGTTTATCTCTTGCGATGAATGTCGAGTGAGACGGTGAGACTGGGCTTGGATGCAACAAGTGACGGGCTAAGCGTTTTACAGAAAAAAACGTCCTCTGTTTCTCTCATCCCCAGGCTCAGCTATTGTAACATTAACATAAATGCAAGCTTCTTTGCAGCGGTGTTGTAAAGACACTGATAGTAGACTCAGAAATTAATTTCTGAAGTTTGGGATGTCATGCAATGCATTGTCACGCAGACTGTTTCCCTACTATAACTAGGGATAAAAGGCCTCTCATTCTGCTGCTTTGGCTACCAGCAGCACTTGAAATCAATGACATCATTCTGACAATACATATCCTATAGTGAAACTATGTCCTAATTTGGAAATGAGCAAACAATAAAATAGGCCTAGGCTACTGGAGGATATTTACTAGTTTAGGACATTTCATAACATTTCTGTTTCTGTTTCTGTTACTGTCTACCCCTCTAGCAGCCTATCTACTAGGCAATTTATGAAAGAAATCAAAGGAAAATTGCAGATAGGCTGACGGTTGATAAGGAATATAGCCATTAAAACAACAATTTTATAACCCCTTTTTTGTTGGAAAATACCGAAACCGTACCGTCAACGTGGCCCCAAAACCGTGATACATACCGAACCGTGGGCACACTGTACCGTTGCATCCCTAGAACACAATAATCTGTTATATTTCATAACTGGCCAGATCATAGGACTGGTGTTCGTAGCTTATGTTCTGAACACTCATTGAATCTTTGGTACCTTTCTCTACTCTACTTTCTAATACTACGTCATATGGTAGAATTTACAGAGTCTTTGTCCAATCTGATTATTCTTTAAGGGATTATAGTCATAGTTATGTAAGGCGTGTACATAATTTACATAAAGCACATCATTTTCAGGTAGTTAAACACATCAAAGAGTTCAGAGGGCTGTTTTCCAAAAGAAAACTCTTTCTTTGTTTACAGTTGTTGTTTACAGCTGTCGTTCAGCATGTGCACACCTGTTTTAGCACAATTGTATTGGCTACCTGTTAAATACAGAATAGAGTTTAAAACACTACTTTTTGTTTTTAAAGCCTGAAATGGTTCAGCACTCTCCTACATTTCAGATATGCTAACCCTTCTCACTACAACCAGGTCACTTATGTCATCTTCACAATTCCCGCACATATTTCAAAACAAAAGGAGATCAAGCTTTTTCTGTTGCTGCACCAAAGCTGTGGAATAGCCTTCCGGTCCATATAAAATTCTCCCCCACAATACAGTTTCAGTTTCAAATCAAATCTCAAGATGCACCTTTTTCTATTGCTTTTAAACTTGCCTGATTTAATAACCTTTATTCCTTGCTCCTGTTCTGCTTGTTTTTTTTACCCTGAATTTCCTATTTATGTTATTTCATTATTTCTATTTATAAAGTTTACTCTTTTTTGATTGTAATGCTCTGCCTTGACCTTTGATGTCACGTTTCTTGCTGCTACTGGAAAGCACTTTGGGTCAACTGCTGTTGTTTTTTAAATGTGCTATACAAATAAATTTGACTCTCTCTCTCTCTGTGTGTGTGTGTGTGTGTGTGTGTGTGTGTGTGTGTGTGTGTGTGTGTGTGTGTCAGTGTGTGTGTGTGTGTGTGTGTGTGTGTGTGTGTGTGTGTGTGTGTGTGTGTGTGTATGTGTGTTGTGTTGGGAGCATTTATCTCTATGCACAACTACAGCCTACAATATGTCACATCCAAATGTACACATAAGGATCATCCACCTTTCTGTCTGATACCTGTGGTCAGGATGACTGTCTTCCTGACTGAAGTCAATGTATTTTCCCTTTGACTGGTCACTCTTCATGGACACACAGCTGGGTGCAGGAGAGTCTGATCTCTCATCCACTTGCCTTCAGCAAAGTAAACACACCATAGAGCAGTTAAACAGGGGTTCCTTTTACTCTGTCATGGACCTTGTCATTAGAGTGTATAAACCCACCACCAAACACACTGCACTTTACACACACATGGGTGGTTGACATATTTGGATGATTTTTTTTTCTAATCTTAATTTTAAATCATGGAAATCATTGGATTATATTCTACCAACCCGTATGTTTTCAAATTTATAGTGGTCTTGTGGATTTCTATACGAACTCTATGAATGATATGAATGTTATTGCGTATTAAATTAGAAATGGGCATAATGTGTTAATGCAAGTGGATTTATCCTGATATTTTACCATTACTAAATATAGGTATAGCATTTGTTATGTGCAAATAGCCTACATTACATTTTGGATTATTTTACTTCATCAACTGGCCAGATCACAGGACTGGTGTTCGTAGCTTATGTTTTGCACACTCATTGAATCTTTCGTACCTTTCTCTACTTTCTAATCCTACGTCATATGGTAGAATTTACCAAGTCTTTGTCCAATCTGATTTTTCTTTTAGGGATTACAGTCATAGTTATGTAAGGCGTGTACATAATTTACATAAAGTACATCTTTTTCAGCTAGTTAAACACATCAAAGAGTTCAGAGGGCTGTTTTCCAAAAGAAAACTCTTTCTTTGTTTACAGCTGTTGTTTACAGCTGATGTTTTGCATGTGATTCTGTGATACTGGTTTATCCCTGTCCAACATCCAAAGGTTACAACTTGTCATAGACAGACATTTGCCCATAATCTTTCAATTTACCTTGTTCTAGAAGGACCAAAATGCTTGCAAGCTTTGCTGACACTATTACCCATCTTAATGTTTTTATGATTAATAACCAATAAGGCTAAATTTTCTTCAGAATTCTCTCCAAATTGAGTGTCACACCAAATAACATGGCGTCACACCATATGATGGTGAATCACACCATGCAGCAATTTCAGACAGGAAACTCTCAGAATTAGTAAATAAGATGCTCAAGATGCTGCTGCAAAGCTGCAAAACTGAAGCCGCATAAAATACAAGTTGCACTGTAAATTGCTGCCACAATAAATAAGACAAGCAGAAATTAATGAAAATCCCCCTTTACACTATAAGCAGATCTAGACAGGTGGAGCTGGGAAGGAAGAGGGAGCAAATAAACGGCATCACAGCGCAAGAGCTGCGTGAACCTGGCCACTGAGACTGCGGAGAGTTTAAACTAGCGCAGGCGTATGGGAGCAAAGGCGATTGGTTAGGTTGTGTTGTGACTAATTAAGGGCCTCACTCCGATTTTCCTGTATGAACTTGGTCATATTAGTTGCATTGAAAGTAAAGTTATATAAAGGGTAAAAGTTGAGAGACACAATAATGTAGGTCAACATGAAAATGTGATAGTAGAGAATTAGGGAAATTGAGGTGGTGTAGCTTATAGATAATACATTAGTGATGAAAATATAGCCTGGCGATGCCATCCTAGGTACCTCCGCTAAACATTTTATCTCCGCACCTAGTCTGGAATAACCCCCCCTTGCCGCCTTTCCCTCGGTTACTCTACGGTTTAGCCAATCAGCACACAGTTTAGAGCGATATCTCAAAATTTTGTAGTCCTACAGGATAGGGACGCGTTTGTTATTCTCTCCCCCACTTTCGAATTACATTCACAAAATTGCTACATGACATTAGCATCCATGATCTTGAGGATTTGTCAAAATAGATCAGAACTTGCGAAAGATCTGTTAATACTGAAAGCGAAAGTTGTAGGCGTGAGAGCCAGGCGAGGGAATATGTCATATCCAAACGGAAACCTATTTCAATTGCGTTGGGCCAGACTGTATGACATAGTCAACAGTCGCTTTCGCCCAGGCTAATGAAAATATATTTAATGTCAAAATATTCAATAAACTAACCTATTAGCTATGAAATATGTATTTAAGAGCATTAAACGTATCTATTCTAAATGCATTTTATATCATATGGTGTGACAAAAAACCTTGTCATACCTTATGATATTGCGTCACACCATAGGACATTTCATGCATTTAGCATGATATTAAGCAATGTGTCTTATTGTTAACACCCTAAAACCATGCTGACTACAATATAGCAGTATAGTTCTAAAGGCAACATTGACAGAAAATAATTTTAGTTGGGCATTTTTGGGTAAAACCAGTCATACCAAAAGACAGAGGAAAACGGAACTGAAGCAACAGTTCCAGATACACTGGACTTTTTGGAAAACATGAAGAAAGATCAATCATTTTCTAACTTTTAGTGTCCTTCTGAGGTGTTGATCTTCCCCGTGAAAGAAGAAGGACCCCCACTCTGCAATGGTCTCCAAACAATCGCCCGTTTAAAAAAATATGGTGTCACACCATATGATATTGATTTTCGAGACAAAACTTTTTGTTAATAGTGGCTTCAAAACATTCTGCCTTAAGTTTAAGCTAAGCACCCTTAAAAATTCAACATCTGGGTGATCAATATATCATGGTATCATTATATGAAAATGAATAAACATTCTTGTTTTTACCCTAAATCAAACTTTTTGAAATATGATCAGAACAGTCACGCACGCCATATGAGCTTTTACTGATTTGGCTGAAAATGGTGAAAAAATAGAAAAGTCCCATTAATGCTTTGTATGTTCATTCATTTGTATGTTCATTTAGAAACAGCACTTTCTGAACAATATCACCACAGTCTTTGACACACTTTTTAATCATTTAAGAATGCTTGACACACTGGGACAAAAAAAGGCCATGTCGTGTCAACCACCCACATACACCTGACTTTTTTCCACTTTTTACATCTTCCATGAGCATATATTCACAGTTTTTGTTTTGTTATCAATCTCTCCACCACTTATCAACCCTTGACCTTCATTGAGCTTCCTTTCTGTTTTTCAAAAGAAAACTTATTTAAAGAAGAGGATCATCCACCTTTCCTGCTGATACCTGTGGTCAGGATGACTGTCTTCATGACTGAAGTCTATGTCTTGTCCCTTTGACTGGTCACTCTTCATGGACACACAGCTGGGTGCAGGAGAGTCTGGTCTCCTTTTCTGAATTGGTCTGACAATCAAAACATAATATTAGAGGCTACAGCTTGTTTTTAGAAAGAAAAACACACAGTTTAAAAATAACAACCACCACACACATAGGCTAGGGTGACCAGACGTCCCCGATTTCCGGGGACAGACTTAATTCAAGTCAGGCCTTGTATTTCATTTCAGCGCTATCTTTCTCAAATGGTTTAGGTGTCAATTAAGCTATGTTCAGTAAATAGGTAGCCTAGGATTTACTAAGCAGCATCCATCTTCTCTCTCTCCAATGAGAACAGACGTGACACAGGAGAGTAGACTATTTTATTTTTCTTAAAAGGGCAACAGCATAAAACATTAAAAAAAAAAATAATAATAATAATAAAAAAAAAAACTATTTGTTACTTTGCTGATATTTTGTATCAAAGATTCCTGGACTCCTGTCCATAATGGCATCAGTACATAGGCCTACATTACTGCAATAATCTCTCTTGGGTTATTTCCCATTTTTGGAACAAGCATAGATAGGCTATGTGCAGACAGGTGCGTCCCACATTTAAAATGGTAAAAAGGTCTGTGTCCTACCACTTCCTACAACTCTTGACACACCCTAGAATTGCTTTAATCCAGAATGATAACAATTCAGTCTGTCTGAATATTTGTGGGAAAGTTCCTGTTTTTTTTTATCCTAGGGCCTAATAGTGAGTTTAGAATGCATAGGGGAAAACATCCAGATACTGGGAACAGACATAAGTGCCAACGCTTATTGTAATAGAGGCCTATAAACCGTTCTAAGAGGAGAAAAGAAGGCCTCTTAGGCCATGGACAAACTATAATATAATGTCAAATGCGGTGACAGCAAAAAACCTGAGATTTTAATGTTATTTTGTTCGCTGAACGCCAAAATGTCCCAGATTTTCTTCAAAGAAATCTGGTCACCTTAACATAGGCCTACATACCTTTTAGGCTTACTTCCATGTCCACCAGCAGAGTCTCCATGTTGACTCATGTTGGTGGGAGAGTCACTTGCTACCTGTTCGAGACACAAAATTAGCCTAGGCCGTTGACACATTGGCTTGAATATTGTTATTTGTTTACACTTAGAAACTTGCAACTCATTCAGGAAATCCATGACATAAAAAACAACTGCGTGGTTGCTGCGTTGGCAGTTTAGCGCCATGGCTATGATTGCCGTCGCAAATATAGATAAAAGACAGCCCAAAGGTTAAAAGGTGTTCTGAAGGGTAGAAATCGTATAAGACTCAATTTTCGAACAAGCAGGTTTTAAAATGCCTTCACCTTTTCCGCCGATAATCCACACTTTTATCAATACACAAAATAAATATGACGCACAGTTCATTTGTTCTCGTTGTAGAGTACGATGCTTTCACTTTCTTTTTGCACGGGGCTGTAAACACTCAACACAAAACTTCCGGGTTTTCTTACCCAATCTCATCACCAGGTGGCAATCTGTCAACACCGATTTTATATTTCCATTGGCTACACACACTGCGCTGATTATCTGGCTTCTCCAACGCTTTTTTACACAATTGCTAACATTGATTAAGTATTTAATCATGCCCATTGGCTAATGGTTCATTATTATTTACAGATCCGTCCTGCATTAGGCCTGCATTAAAGGACCAAGCCAGCTTTTGGGGAAATACATTCATTTTCCTCCTCCTCTTGAGTTCACCAGTTTAGTTTTACCTTTCATCAGTTCATCCAGTCAATTCAATGATATGTTAGTCCACGGTGACCAGATGTTGACAGCAGTGTTTCAGTGGTCAAATAAGAGGTGGCTAAACTGTGAATTTTGTGATCAGTGCAAAATGTAGAATCATAGTTGTTTTCACATTTTACATTCATATAATACAGTGGGATTTGGCATTTGTGCTCTACTGAATCAAGAAGTGGATAAACTCTTGTTTCATAGAGAGGCGGGTGAACTGAGTTTACTTGCGTTTACCACTACACCGATACCACTACACCCCTGGTGGACAGCCAAATATTTTAGTGGCCTGTCCACTGTTCATGTTTTTTAGGAAATTGAGGGAAATGTCTGATATTCATCTCAGAGGTTTGGTCATCTTATGCTACACTGGAGCTAAAATTGTCAGACTAAGAGTGGACCTACTGGAATCCACTAAGTTGGTCAATGTGCAGGTACTCACACACCCTGGGTTGCACCTAAACGTTAGACTGGCAAGACTGGCAAGCAAACACAGTAGCCATCTAATAATAATAATAAAAAAATCCTTCTTCAGTCTTCCAAAGTGGTCACAGAAAGAACAGAGTGAGACTGTCCAAGATTGTCAACCTTGTGTGTGAGAGAGCGACACTTTAAAGATGTAAGTGTAAAGAGAGACACTTTAAAGATGTGACTCTCTCTCTCTCTCTCTGTGTGTGTGTGTGTGTCTCAGGTGAGATGGTCAGGGTGGAGTCAAGCTGGCAGAGCAGGTTTTGGAGGAGGTTCCTGCTCAGGTAGTTCACACCTTCTTTCTCTATTTCCCTTCCTCTCTCTATTTCTCTTTGAATCTGCTACTAATCTCCCTCTCCCTCCCTATTTCTCTTCCTTTCTCTCTCTCTATCTTTGTATCTGCTACTAATCCTCCTCTTCTGCCTCTTTCTTTTTTGCTATTAACCCCCCTCTCCCTCCCACTCTTTTTTGCTATTAACACCCCCCCCATCTCTCTCTCTCTCTCTCTCTCTCTCTCACACACACACACACACACACACACACACACACACACACACACACACACACACACACACACACACACACACAAACATGAACACATTTTATTTATTTTCTCAATTTGGATTTTTTACACTGGGGAAGGGTAACAGATCCTAATAAACTAATAAACTCATGTTATAGAATTAAACATGTCTTATCAAACTAGAGTGCAACTCAGCACTAACGCAAACACAGACACAGACACACACACACACAGTCTCTTAGCCCAGTCAAACTGTAGTATTACAGGTTTTCTGAGAGAGGTAACACATTCAGCACTGATCCATCTGGACTTCTTTGCTGACAGAGGGGCTCATTTACTGATGGAAGGTTTCTGTTGTTACACAAAAGATCAGAAGAGGAAGTTGGTCTCAGCGTGTCTTTCTCTTTCCAATCTCAGTGTGTGTCTTTCTCTTTCTCTCTCTTTTTTAAAGTTTTCCTTCATGTTTTTTCTTTCAGTCACACATGTTCACATTGGCTATGCAGGTCTGTGTGGATATCAGCGGTTGCATTATGCTGTGGCCTGCTAAGTCTGTCTCCTGTGTGTGTGTGTGTGTGTGTGTGTGTCTACAGGCTGAAGAGCTGTGCAGCTTTATCCTCAGTTCTCAACACAAACCTTTCCAGTAAGAAACAGCTACACCTGTGTGTGTGCACGTGTGTCTATCTTCTGCAGCCTCCAAGTCTCATTACCCATCATTATGTGTCACACATACACAGGGCCCATTAGCATATGAATACAACCAGTACTTGTGCAGTATCAATGAGAACACACACACACACACACACACACACACACACACACACACACACACACACACACACACACACACAGCACTTCTTGCCATTAGGATAATAACCTGTAACGAAAGAGACAGAGAGTGAGGGTGAAAGAGATGGAGGAAGGAGAGAGAGAATGATATACCTTATGGACCAGCAGATAGACAGACAAATAGCCTAGATCGACAGACAGATAGATAGATGAGAACAGTCAGAAACGTAGACAAGCAGACAGGCGGATTGTCAGTAGCTCACAATAAAGCTCTGGCACCAACAAAGATACTTTAGTTCATCAACCACCTCTGGATCCAATCTAATCCAGGTCATATCACATCACCCAGGTCATGTGACCCACTACATTTCACTGCTTTTACTACATTTCACTGCTTTTTGTACTAACAATTATGCATGTGACAAATAAAATTCTTGAATCTTGAATCTTGAATCTTGAATGTGATTCAAGGTTCCAATCTGACCCAAGTCAAGTGGTTCTTGTCTTAAGCAAATCAAGCAGTCCAAAGCTCCAATCTGAAGCAGATCATATGGTGTATAGTGCACACTGGAAAGAAAAGGAAAGAGAGGAAAGAGACAAGAGAGAGAAAATGAGAGAAAAATATGGAGAAAGAGAGAAGAGGATGAAAAAAAACAGCAAAACAACAAATAATAGACAGAAGAGAAAATGAGTGAGAAGAGATTCTGGGTAAGAGAAAAAAGAGAAATAGAAGGGAGGGAGGAAAGTGAACCTGGCAGAGAGAGAAAAACAAGAGAGAGAGAGAGGGAGAGAGGGACAGAATAATTCCTGTTTCTTCTCTCACCTGTTCATAAGAATTTAAACTATAATCAAGGGTTGATTAAAAAGAATTGATAAATAATTCTCTCATTAAACAAATCTTCCCAACTCAAATCAGCATTTCGATCAGAATAATACATGTTTGATCGTATCAGCTAAGGCTGAATTTGAATTTCGCATTCACAAAATTCATCCTTCAGCCCCTAGTCACTTTCCCAAGCAGCTCTTCTCCTACTGCATATCTGCACTTTATGCCTCCTCTTCCTACCCACTACCACCTCCCCATTAATGCACAATAGGCTAATGGGCATCAGATGTCATTTTATTGCAGGAACTACAGTATATGCATGTGGCAAATCAACATTTCTATATCACTTGTAAATATTTAATTCATAGAATGAAATCAGATTACACACACATTACACATTAGTTACATTACATTACATTACATTACATTACATTACACATTAGTTACAAATAATAATCAATCAAGCCACAAATATAATTTTTTAGTTAATCAGTTTAGAGATAAGAAACTAGAGCGTCTACAGTGTCCCAGTTCAGTAGTGCTGATGTGTGGGGCAGCTGGATGATCATCTGGTACTGAGTGTCTGGAAACTGCAGCAGCTCTGCTCCAGTCACACTGATGGAGGATTGATGGATCACCAGTTAATACCTGTTGAGGAGATTTGGTAGATTCCATCATTCTCAGTATGAGGTTTCTCCATTAGGATTTCTCAACACTGACATGTGTAAACATGGAGAACACCTCTGTGCTAGTCAAACTCATTACAGGTTCTGTAGTTCCAGCTTGGTAAATACACATCACAGACCATAATAATTTAAATCACACTAATTCAGCAAACATAATTGGGCACATTAGTTGGATAGAAACCCAGCTATTGTAAAGTTTTAATGCACAATGCTGCATGCATTACTTACTGTAGTTTAGTCAGTTTATATGTGGGATCTTTCTGTAGAGCAGAGAGCAGCTTCACATCAGACTGCTGCAGTGAGTTTAATCTCAGGTCCAGCTCTCTCAGACTGGAGGGGTTTGATCTGAGAGCTGAAGCTAGAGATGAACAGCTCCTCACTGTGAGATTACAGGACCACAGCCTGAGAGAAACACATCAGACATAACTGATGTTAATGTGTGTTTAAAGATTGGTTTTAATTATGACCAATTGTTTATAGGTAAATCACTTTGTACTTTCTCACTTTGACACACCAACACACACCGCTAATTACGATCCCCCAGAATACAGTTTTAGGATAGAGTAGATAGCTTATTATAGGGTTACAGTCTCAGTTCACACACACACACACACACACACACACACACACACACACACACACACACACACACACA
Source organism: Sardinella longiceps (assembly GCA_027497455.2). Taxonomy (NCBI): domain Eukaryota; kingdom Metazoa; phylum Chordata; class Actinopteri; order Clupeiformes; family Clupeidae; genus Sardinella; species Sardinella longiceps. The sequence continues at coordinate 4,748,344 of JAODXP020000034.1, forward strand.
CACACACACACACACAACAAGCTGCCAGCTCCAAATCAGTACATTACAGTATAAAAATAAAAAGCTCAGTAGAGGCTCTCTCTCTCTCTCTCTCTCTCTCTCTCTCTCTCTCTCTCTCTCTCTCTCTCTCTCTCTCACACACACACACACACACACACACACACACACACACACACACACACACACACACACACACACACACACACACACAGCCAATTCTGGCTGGAAAGGTTTGAGCTGACAAAGCTGCACAGCTCATCAGCCTGTAGACACACACACACACACACACACACATCTCTCTCTCTCTCTCTCTCTCTCTCTTTCTCTCACTCTCTCTCTCACACAAACACACACACACACACACACACACACACATTCAAGCGCGTGCACACACACACACACGCAAAAACAGATTCATAGATTCAGTATTCTCCAGTATCAGGGCTCTAGCGTGCGACCAATTTGGTCGCACATGCGACTTAATTTTTCAGTAGTGCGACTAATAAAAAACGGAGGTCGCACCGGTGCAACCAGCCTTTCAGAGAAAGATGCAACTCCGAATGTCTATTTGGGCTCTGCCTAGGCCCCCACATCGTGGTTTAAACAAATCAGAATTAAAGAAAGGCGGAACCTTCATTTGGTTGGCTGTAGTCCTGTGTGAGTGTGTGCGCGCGCGCTTGTGAGTGCGTGTCTAACCTACCAGCTAGCTACTAAACTAGATGAGAGAAGCCAGTGTGTTATGATACGAAAAGATATGACTAGGGCAAAAATGTAATGCACTGCATCTACTGTAGGCTAAAGAGTGCGGAAAGGTGATGGTTGGTAATAGTTCATTTGCCAGTGCCATATTCCCATTATTGATGATTACCGAGTAGGCCTAGGCTACCAACCCCTCCCGTCTGGGTGGCACAGGTCCGGGGAAATTAAAACAGAACAGTTGCAGTTGCAGCTGAGTTGCAGTTTTAATTTATGTCTTATAGAGTAGCCACTTTACCGTTTTTTCATCCTTATTGGTTGTCTGACCATGAAAACTAGCTCACTCGATCTCAGCATTTTCAATTGACAATTTTCTCCTTGCCAATCCATTTAGCCGCATTTTTACCGCGGACCCGCGACAATGGCCTTTCAACCTCTTTGCCGGTTTAGCAAACGCAGGTCTTGTATTTAATTTCAGCACTATCTTTTTCAAACAGTTCAGGTGTCTATGCTATGTTCAGTAGACAGGTAGGGTCTAAGTTTTCTTTCTCTCACCCCAACGAATCTAAGAGACAGGCGAGTAGCCCAGACTTTTTCCTTAAAAGGGCAACAACATTAAAAGGGCAACAGCATAAAAAAAGATCTATTTAATTGTTATTCTGTTCATATTATACCTAAATGGTAAGTGTATGACTTCTGCCCATGATGTAATGGCAGCAGTAGATACATTATTGCAATAATATTTTCCTTTTGTGGAACAGGCATAGAGATGGGTGCAGACAGGTGGGACCCACATTTAAAATGGTTAAAATGTCAAACACTTCCTACAACCCTTAACATAATAATAATAATAATAATATTATTATTATTATTATTATTATTATTATTATTATTACAACAACAACAGCCACCACTATTTTAAAACCTTGTAAAATGCGATGGAATGTCTTCGCAAATTTGGGTGCACCTAACTTTTGTGCTGGTGCACCCAAGAAAAAAAGTTGGGCGCACCAGTGCAACCAGTGCAAAAAGTTAGTCTAGAGCCCTGAGTATTCATAGTTTCAGTATTGACAGTCTCCACACACACACACACACACACATGCACACACACACACACACACACACACACACACACACACACACACACACACGAGTATTCTCCAGCTGAGTACAGTGCATTAAACAGCTCAGTAGATAAACAGCTCAGTAGAGATAAACAGCTCAGTAATTACAGTCTCTCTCTCTCTCTCTCTCTCTCTCTCACACACACACACACACACACACACACACACACACACACACACACACACACACAGGTCAGTACAGTACATAGATTAGCAGGTCCGTATAGGATACGGGTACAGGTAGGGTACGGAGATACAAGTCTCTGTGTATCACAAACACACACGTATACACACACACACACACACACACACACACACACACACACACACACACACACACACACAGAATATTAGATTCAGTTTTCAATGCTAGCACAGTACATCCATGATCAGCCTATAGACACAGTCTCTCTCTCTCTCTCTCGCACCCTCACACAAACACACACACACACACACACACACACACACACACAAACACTCTCACACACACACACAGATTCATAGATTCAGTATTCCATAGGTCAGTAAAGTACAGTGCATGGATTAGCTGCTCTGTATAAGGCGAAAGTATGTATTTCACACACACACACACACACACACACACACACACACACACACACAAACTGACTTACCATAGAGTCTCCAGTCTACAGTTTGGATGCTCCAGACCAGTAGAAAGCAGCTCTACACCTGAATCTCCCAGATTATTGTCTCTCAGGCTCAGCTGTTTCAGACTGGAAGAGTTTGAGCTGAGAGCTGAAGATAAAGCTGCACAGCTCTTCACTGTGAGGTTACAACTATTCAACCTGTAGACACACATACACACACATTACAGGTAAGGTGTAGATATGAGAATCACTGCATTTGAACATTTGACAACCAAGTTTCAGGAAACATTAAGATGCATAAAACTTGTGGGAGAGTTTGCACAAGGGTTTTCACAAATTAAACCCGAGATTTACCACACTAAAGATGGTAAAGTAATTGTTGAGGATGAACTACTGAACTTTATGATCAAAATGCGAACACTAAGCCATGATGATATTGTGACAATAATAACGAGCAGCTTCAGCTCTGAGTCCTCAAAGGCAGTTTTGGCTGAACTCTTTCCGCAAAACAAACGTTGGACTACCCACAGAGGACAAAAGAAGGATATTAACAATGTTAAAATATGTCTACAAGTGCTTAATGAGTGCGGTGAAGAGATCCCAAGATTTGTATCGCACTTCCTGGATGTATTACCCCCTATGTCATTTAAACACATTGATGTGTCTGTGCTTCTTGGGAAAATGCAAAAAGAACTATGGGAACGGAGGTAACTGCCTGTGAAACATTATGGGAAGTTTCCGCTATACTTGAAAGCCGCCTGACTGCTGTGGAGGGGCATGCTGGGTCGGATGCTACTTCTCCGGTTGCCTGTCTCTCTGCAGAGGAGTTAGGCCCATCATTGGGCCCTCTGCCCGGTGCGATGGGTCCTTCTTCGGCTATGATGGAGAAGCCATCGCCCTGCCCCCTGCTCTCCCGGACCTAATGGATGGTTTACTGCAACGCCTGGCGGGTTCGACGGAGGTCAACCAGCCCCGCCTGCTGATCCAGCCCTGAGACATACGCAGAGCCCTCCATGGATCAAGGTGCTAAAGGACTGAAGCAAGCACCTGAGAGCACCCAACGCCCTCGCACTGGAAAAATTACCGCGGGTCATGTGAGAAAACCAGCATAATCGAGACTGGCGTGGTTAGCAATATACTGGCTGTCAAAACAAAGATGGTAAAGGTATTTGCTACAAAGTTTGATCTTAATGTGGACGCCAACGATCTCAGTGATCATTTAAAGACGAAGCTGTGCCGGGATGTGACATGTAGAAAAATTGAGACGACACAGAGTAGATTCAGTTCCTTCTGTGTCACCGCTGAATGTAACGAGGTGGCGGAGCTGTACGACCCGCAACTCTGGCCCGCTGGGGCTTTTGTCCGATGCTACTGTGAGCCTCGTCGACCCAGAGGAGCAGACGGAGGCACGACTGTAGCTACAGAGGATGCATCTAGAGCTCAAGAGGTAGGACTGCTTCACGGTAACAACACTGAGGTGCTGGCAACATCTTTGACGGGATGAAGCCCAGCTGCCTCGTAGGGAGTGACACAAGTCATTAAATGCATGTTGCTTCATATAGTAGGGCATACCGCTACTGACAGATCGAGACGCTTGGTTGTGGACACAATGTTGGACTAATGTGACATCCTGTGCCTGCAAGAGACCTGACTGGTGAAACAAGATCTGGATAAGCTGAACACTCTACACATAAACTTCCATGGGGCTGGTGAGTCCACTACCGACATCAGCACTAGGCTGATTTGAGGTAGGATAGTCGGTGGTGTAGCCATACTGTGGAGCATCAAATATGACTCAATGGTGAAGGTGGTGCGCTTAAATGTGGACTGAGCCATAGAACTAGAGTGTAATCTTAATGGAAAGAAATGTACTGTTTTAAATGTCTATACACCATATGAATCATATGAGCATGAGGATGAATTTCTGAATAGGTTAGCTTTTATTCAGTCCTTTATAGAAGACAACAGCTCATCTTGTGTTTATGTTATGGGTGATTTTAATGCTGACATGTCAGATAGTAAATCCTTATTTGCAGCAATTTTGTAATGAGTCTAAATTAATTCTATCAAGCACAGCCTTGTTGCCTGACACAAGTTTTACCTATGTGAGTGAAGCGTTGTATACAAAATCTTGGTTAGACCATATTGTGACCATAACTGATGCTCATGCCTCTCTGGTAAATGTAGAGATTTGTTATGAACTTGCCACCTCTGAACACATACCCATTCACCTTTTTCACCTACGTCACAATGAGGCACTAGAACGAGGCTTGGGTGGTAAAACTTCCATGGGATGCCCCTCATCTGCCCAACTTTCCACCTGACCAACAGTAAGAGAGGGACCAGCAGTAGATTTTCTGTCCGACATCTGTGAGAAATTATTAATTATTATATTTACAAAGCGAAGGGAGTTTTTCCTTGCCTCTGTTTCTCATGGATGCTTCCCGTACTGCCTGTAAAGTGCCGCAAGACAATGCACTGTATTTGAGTGATCTACAAATAAAATTGAATTGAATTAAATTAACGTTTAGTCGGCACTTCCTCTCGTTTACCACCCGAGCCTCGTTTTCTTTCGGAACATGGCAGCCAGGTGAAAAAGGTGAATTGCTGTGATGCTAAATGTTGATAATGTTCCCCTGCTGGCCAGAAATAATAATGCGGCTTCCTCAAGTAAAGTGGACTGGTCAAAACTGAATAGTGATGATAGAGTTGAATACTCATTGAGAACGGACAGTTTTTTAAGTAATATTGCACTGTCTCAAGAGGCCCTTATGTGCTCAGATATGAATTGTAAGAACACACAACATGCTGATTACCTCTGTGCCATGTATGATGATATTGTGAAATGTCTCAATGCTTCAAGTGAACCCCTTTGTAAAAGGAAATGTAAGGCACCCAACATTAGACCTGGGTGGAATGAGTTTTTGGCTGAGCAGTACGCTGAGGCGAGAGAGGCCTTCAGACTCTGGTCTGAGGCAGGTAGGCCAAGACATGGGCCATTGTTGGATATGAAAAAACAAACAAATGCTAAATTTAAATATGCACTTAATTTTATTAAGAAAAATGAACATACAATGAGAGCAGACTCGCTTGCCAGAAAGCTACAGAATAACAACCTTACTGGCTTCTGGAAAGAGGTTAGAGTAATGAATAATAATGACATTGAAGGTGTTTGTAGCCCAGAAAAAATAGCTGAGCTTTGGCGTGAGCACTACCATAGCCTTTTTAATTGTGTCAAAAGTAATTCAGTTACAATCATTCATGACCATAGTAATGTCTCAGTAGATATGATAGTTAGGGCAGCTGATATCTATGATGCCATTAATATGTTAGATAACAATAAAGCCTGTGGTACTGACTGCATTACTGCAGAGCATTTAAAATATGCAAGCCATAAACTTTGTCCTTTGCTCTCCATGTGTTTCAATGGTTGCCTGGTTCATGGTGTCCTGCCTAATGCTATTATGTCTGTTCTGTTAGTGCCTGTGCTGAAAGACAAGGCTGGTAAGCTTAATAGTATTGACAATTATCGTCCTATTGCTTTAGCCAGCATCTTGTCAAAAGTTCTGGAGAGAATACTCTTAGCAAATGAAATGTATGTTCTCACTAATGAAAATCAGTTTGGGTTCAAAAGGAAGCATGGTACTGACATGTGTATCTATGCTCTTAAAGAGATTGTGTCTAGACACATGAGCCTGAATTCATCTGTATTTTAATGTTTTATTGACTAATCAAAAGCATTTGATCGCATTAATCATGAAAAAATTGTTTGTAAAACTTTTGGAAAGAGGTGCGCCCAACTTTTTGTGAGAATCTTAGTGTTCTGGTATGCTCATCAAACATTTCAGGTTAAATGGGACAATGTTGTATCTGCTCCATTCTGTGTCAGTAGCGGAGTGCGGCAAGGAGGAATATTGTCACCTATGCTATTTTTATTTAATGTTTACATGGATGACTTGTCAAATCAGCTAAATAGATTAAAAACCGTCTGTCTTGTGGGCAGCATTATTGTCAATCATCTTATGTACGCAGATGACCTGTTTTTGATCTGTCCATATAGTATATATATAGCAGATGCTGAAGGTGTGTCTCAGTATGGGTTGGATTATGATGTAAAATATAATCCTAAGAAAAAGCCAGGTCATGATAGTTAAAAGCGGTGAGGACAGGAAATCAACCTTTCCAACCTTTTACTTGTCTGACAGCCCTCTTGATGTGTGTGAGGAGGTTAAATACCTAGGTCATGTCATATCTGATGACTGGACAGATGACAAAGACCTTTACCGACAGTGCTGTAAAACATATGTTCAAGCTAACATGCTTATAAGGAAATGTTCAATGTGCTCTGACGCAGTGAAGAGCTCCTTATTCAAAACCTACATAACACCATTGTATACTGCTCAATTGTGGTCTAGCTATGAGAAAAAGAGTATACAGAGGCTTAAGGTAGCATAAAATGATGCAATGAGGTTGTTGCTTTGTGTTCCTAGGTGGCATAGTGCCAGCAAATTATTTGTGTCCACTAGAGTGCCTACGCGTGAGGCACTCTTAAGACAGTTGATGTTTGGCTTTATGTGCCGCCTGGACAAGTCAGAGAACCACATAATTGAAGCTTTAATCAACCCTCTGAAAAGCTGTTATATATTCACTTCTAGGTTAAGGAGACATTGGTGCAATTGTCTGTATGTCCTATAGGCTAAATTTTATTTATCTGTGTATTTTGTATCTCTTTTTATTCTATTTATTATGTATGTGAGTGATATGGACCTGAATCTGCAACAAAGCTTATTATTATTACCCCCCCCCCCACACACACACACACACACAGATTCATAGATTCAGTATTCTCCAGTATTCATTCAGTATTGACAGCAGTGTTGGGCAAGTTACTGCAAAACTGTAATGCATTATTTAATACTTGTTACTGACATTTTAAAGTAGTCCCTTATATTACAATATAAGTGTTTTGAAAATGTAAGACGTTACATTACCGTTGCATTACATTTAAGTTACTCTTCGGGCCCCCCGGTAGCCTAGGACCTTCATTAGTTCGTTATCAATGTTGAGAATGACAGGCGGAGACTGTAAATTTCTACATTAAGTCCGGCACAGCAAACATTTTACCCTTGCTGACCTCTCAGTGATTTTTGGCGAATTTGTATGAAGGAAAAAAAACACCACTTCATTCCCAGTTAAAAATGCATTGTAACTTGAGTTACTGACAATTGTACCGAGGAAAATATTACCAGTTTTTTTCTGTAATGCCTTACATTACCAAGTTACCACAAAAAGTAATGCATTACAGTAATTAGTTAGTTTTGTAACTCGTTACTCCCAACACTGATTGACAGTCTCCACACACACACACACACACACACACAGTATTCTCAAGCTGAGTACAGTGCAGTATAGAGATTAACAACCCGGTGTAGGGTTGTAGGGTCTCTCTCTCTCTCTCTCTCTCTCTCTCTCACACACACACACACACACACACACACACACACACACACACACACACACACACACACACATATAGGTCAGTACAGTACAGTACATAGATTAGCAGGTCCGTATAGGATAAGGGTACATGTAGGGTACGGAGATACTAGTCTCTGTGTATCAGAAACACACACACACACACACACACACACACACACACACACAAACACACACAGATAATTAGATTCAGTTTTCTATGCTAGCACAGTACAGGCTCGACAGACAACACACACACACACACACACACACACACACACACACACACACACACAGGTGAAGCCGATTCTGACTGGAAAGGTTTGAGCTGAGGATAAAGCTGCACAGCTCTTCAGCCTGTAGACTCTCTCTCTCTCTCTCTCTCTCTCTCTCACCCTTACACACACACACACACACACACACACACACACACACACACACACACACGCACAGATTCATAGATTCAGTATTCCATAGGTCAGTACAGTACAGTGCATGGATTAGCTACTCTGTATAAGGCGAAAGTCTCTGTGTATTTCAAACACACACAAACACACACGCACACACGCGCACACACACACACACACACACACACACACACACACACACTGACTTACCATAGAGTCTCCAGTCTACAGTTTGGATGCTCCAGACCAGTAGAAAGCAGCTCCACACCTGAATCTCCCAGATTATTGCCACTCAGGCTCAGCTCTTTCAGACTGGAAGAGTTTGAGCTGAGAGCTGAAGATAAAGCTGCACAGCTCTTCACTGTGAGGTTACAACTACCCAACCTGTAGACACACAAACACACACATTACAGGGAAGTAGATATGAGAATCACTGTATTTGAACATTTGACAACACAGTTTCAGGAAACATAAAGATGCATAAAACACAGCTCTTCAGCCTGTAGACACACACACACACACACACACACACACACACACACACACACACACACACACACACACACACACACACACACACACACACACACACACACAAACTGACTTACCGTAGAGTCTCCAGTCTACAGTTTGGATGCTCCAGACCAGTAGAAAGCAGCTCTACACCTGAATCTCCCAGATTATTGCCAGCCAGGCTCAGCAGTTTCAGACTGGAAGAGTTTGAGCTGAGAGCTGAAGATAAAGCTGCACAGCTCTTCTCTGTGAGGTTACAACTATTCAACCTGTAGACACACACACACACACACACACACACACACACACACACACACACACACACACACACACACACACACAGATTCATAGATTCAGTATTCTCCAGTATTCATTCAGTATTGACAGTCTCCACCCACCCACACACACACACACACACACACACACACACACACACACCCCACACACACACACACAGTATTCTCCAGCTAAGTACAGTGCAGTATAGAGATAAACAGCTCAGTGTAGGATTACTCTTCAGCCTGTAGACAGACACACATACACACACACACACCGCACACACACACACACACACACACACACACACACACACACACACACACACACACACACACAAACACACACACAGTCATAGATTCGGTATTTCATAGGTCAGTACCATGCAAAGATTAGCAGCTCTCTATAGGGTGAAACTCTCTGTGTATCACACACACACACACACACACACACACACACACACACACACACACACACACAGATTATTAGATTCATTATTCAATAGTAGTACAGTATATTGATGAGAAGCCCTTCAGTATAGGGTGACAGGCAAACACACAAACACACACACACACACACACACACACACACACACACACACACACACTGACTTACTCCAGTATCTCCAGTCTACAGTTTGGATGCTGCAGACCAGTAGAAAGCAGCTCTACACCTGAATCTCCCAGATGATTACCACCCAGGCTCAGCTGTTTCAGACTGGAAGAGTTTGAGCTGAGAGCTGAAGATAAAGCTGCACAGCTCTTCACTGTGAGGTTACAACTATTCAACCTGTAGACACACACACACACACACACACACAGATTCATAGATTCAGTATTCTCCAGTATTCATTCAGTATTGACAGTCTCCACCCACCCACACACACACACACACACACAGTATTCTCCAGCTAAGTACAGTGCAGTATAGAGATAAACAGCTCAGTGTAGGATTACAGTCTCTCTCTCTCTCTCTCACTCTCTCTCACACACACACACACACACACACACACACACACACACACACACACACACACACACAGGTGTAGCTGTTTCTGACTGCAAAGATTTGTGTTGAGAACTGAAGATAAAGCTACACAGCTCTTCAGCCTGTAGACAGACACACATACACACACACACACCGCACACACACACACACACACACACACACACACAAACACACACACAGTCATAGATTCGGTATTTCATAGGTCAGTACAGTGCAAAGATTAGCAGCTCTCTATAGGGTGAAACTCTCTGTGTATCACACACACACACACACCACACACACACACACACACACACACACACACACACACACACACACACACACACACAAACACAGATTATTAGATTCATTATTCAATAGTAGTACAGTATATTGATGAGAAGCCCTTCAGTATAGGGTGACAGGCAAACACACAAACACACACACACACACACACACACACACACACACTGACTTACTCCAGTATCTCCAGTCTACAGTTTGGATGCTGCAGACCAGTAGAAAGCAGCTCTACACCTGAATCTCCCAGATGATTGCCACCCAGGCTCAGCTGTTTCAGACTGGGAGAGTTTGAGCTGAGAGCTGAAGATAAAGCTGCACAGCTCCTCACTGTGAGGTTACAACTATTCAACCTGTAGACACACACACACACACACACACACACAGATTCATAGATTCAGTATTCTCCAGTATTCATTCAGTATTGACAGTCTCCACCCACCCACACACACACACACACACACACAGTATTCTCCAGCTAAGTACAGTGCAGTATAGAGATAAACAGCTCAGTGTAGGATTACAGTCTCTCTCTCTCTCTCACACACACACACACACACACACACACACACACACACACACACACACACACACACACACACACAGTATTCTCCAGCTGAGTACAGTGCAGTATAGAGATAAACAGCTCAGTGTAGGATTACAGTCTCTCTCTCTCTCTCTCTCTCTCACACACACACACACACACACACACACACACACACACACACACACACACACACACATATATAGATTATTAGATTCAATAATCAATAGTAGTACAGTACATTGATGAGAAGCCCCTCAGTATGGTGTGACAGTCTCCACACGCACACACACACACACACACACACACACACACACACACACACACACACACACACACACACACACACACACACACACACTTCTTGATCTACAACTGAATCTCCCAGATTATTGTCACCCAGGCTCAGCTGTTTCAGACTGGAAGAGTTTGAGCTGAAAACTGAAGATAAAGCTGCACAGCTTTTCATCAGTACATTACAGTAAGGAGTTGAACAGATCACTGCCTGTTAAAGTGCCAATTACAAAGTGTTTCATTTGTGCAGGAACTTCCATTTGGCATGCTGCTCGCTTATGACAGCAAAAAGCAGGTTTGTTGTTGAGGTTGCTGTACAGGTTCAGGATCATTACTGTATTATAGTTTTCACTTTTAGAGCCTGTGGGTTTAGCTCAGGTAGGGTCAGGCTTGATTGGGCTCAGTCTAAGCTATACTCTAGCTATACCTCTTTGTGTGTGTGTGTGTGTGTGTGTGTGTGTGTGTGTGTGTGTGTGTGTGTGTATACTGTATGTGTGTGTGTGTGTGTGTGTGTGTGTGTGTGTGTGTGTGTGTGTGTGGGTGCCATTGATGTTTAATTATTATCGTTATCATTATCATTGTAAAATTGAACTTCTATTTACACTCATTAATGGGTTCTGTACTCACTGGACTTTTCTTGATGCTTTGACCACTGGCAGCATCCTCAGCAGACCTGCATCTGATCTGGCATGTATCCCATAAACCCTCAGGTCAAACCCCTTCAGTTCCTGGTCTGACATCAGCAGCACAAAGGCCAGAGCTGACAGCTGGGAGAGAGAGAGATTATATCTGTTGCCCTGGACCTCCTCCACCAGAGATTGGTCATTCAGCTCATTCAGGCAGTGGAACAGGTTGATGCATCTCTCTGGGTTGGGGGCTTCACTGATCTTCTGCTTGATGTACTTGACAGTTTCCTCTGTGTTCAGTGAGCTGCTTCCTCTCTGTGGTAGCAGGTCTTTTAAGAGCCTCTGATTGGACTCCAATGAGAGGCCCAGGAGAAACCTCAGGAAAAGGTCCAGGTGTCCACTCTCATTTCTTAAGGCCTGATCCACTGCAGTCTTATGTAGGTCACAGATGTTTGCTGCCTTAAACACAGATAAAAATGTAGATGGCTGTTTATTCAGCACATTTACCCCTCTGTTTTGGAAACTGAGGAGCACATACAGAGCTGCTAGAAACTCCTGAATGCTCAGATGAACAAAGCAGAAAACCTTCCCCTGGTACAGTCCAGCCTCCTCTCTAAAGATCTGGGTGCACAACCCTGAATAAAGTGATGCTTTTTTCAAATCAATGCCACACTCTCTCAGGTCCTCATCATAGAAGATCAGATTGCCCTTCTCCAGCTGCTGGAAAGCCAGTTTCCCCAAGGACAGCATAGACTCCTGATTCCAGACTGTAGCCACACCTTGTTTCTCATATTTCTGACTCCTGTGTTTGGTTTGTGTTATCAGGAAGTAAGTGTACATTTCAGTCAGGGACTTTGGAATCTCTCTTTTTTCTGCCTCAGCCATAACATCCTCCAGAACAGTGGCTGACATCCAACAGAAGACTGGAATGTGACACATTATGTACATACTCCTGAAAGACTTCAGGTGTATGATTATTCTGTTGGCTAGCTCCTTTTCTGTGATTCTTTTTCTGAAATACTCTTCCTTTTGTGGGTCATTGAAACCCCGGACTTCTGTCACCTGGTCAACACACTCAGGAGGGATTTGATTGGTTGCTGCTGGACGGGAGGTGATCCACACAAGAGCAGAGGGAAGCAGGTTCCCCTTAATGAGGTTTGTGAGAAGGACGTCCACTGAGGCAGGTTCTGATACACTGTAGATGCTTTCATTGTGCTGGAAATCTAAAGGAAGTCTGCTTTCATCCAGACCATCAAAGATGAAAGCAATGTTATAATTGTCCTGGTCTGTGAACATAAAGTCTTTTGTTTCACTGAAAAAGTGATGGATGAAATCCATAAGGGTGTATGTGTTGTCTTTAATCAGGTTCAGCTCCCGAAAAGGAAGAGGAAATATAAAGTGAATATTTTTATTGTCTTTTTCTTCAACCCAGTCCATGATAAACTTCTGCACAGAAACGGTTTTTCCAATGCCAGCCACTCCCTTTGTCAGCACAGTTCTGATGGGTTTGTCTTGTCCAGGTAAGGGCTTGAAGATGTCAGCACATTTGATTGCCGTTTCCTCTACTGTTACTTGTCTCTTGGATGCCATCTCAATCTGTCTGACCTCATGTTCAGTATTGACCTCTGCACTGTCCCCCTCTGTGATGTAGAGTTCTGTGTAGATCTTCTCCAGGACAGTAGATTTTCCCTGCTTTGGAATGCCTTCATATACACTCTGAAACTTCTTCTGAAGTCTGTGTTTGAGCTGTTTTTGACTTCTAGGAAAAAGCCCATCTAAATAAAATATATAAGCATGAGACATAATCAGAAATAATGGTAATATTTCTATATATTTTACGTCTAGTCATGGAAATAGGATAATATATTGTAGGAGTTATAAAATTAACATAGAATTAGAACATGTGTTACTATTATTATTATTACTATTTCTGCTATTGCTATTATAAACACAATGGTTTATTTCTTGCATTGAAAAAGCCTTCAACCACGAAGTCACAACCATAAGCTAACATAGTTACATGTAAATAAACCTCATACAGTTCAGCAGCTTTTGAGAGAGGATCTCCTGACTCATGTTCCTCAGAATGTGCACTGCAATCTTCAGAGCTCCATCTCTGGCATCTCTCTGTTCCTTCTCCTCCTTCTCCTCCTCACTACAAGTGGATTCTGGGTAATCAGGACTCAGGAGCTTCTTGAGTCTCTTTAGTTCATTCTTCATGAAAGTGATGACTTTGTCTTCCAGCTCCTGGTTGAAAGAAATTCAGTTAAGTAACAGTTGCATAATAACCCTGCTCCCCACCCATCAGCTCAGTTGTTACTGTACACACAAATGTACACACATACGTACACACACACACACACACACACACACACACACACACACACACACACACACACACACACACACACACACACACACAGACACACACACACCTTGAAAACAGCTGACAGGTCATTATGAGTCTTGCTGAGAGATGGATGGGCAGCTTGTTCTTCCTGTGGGATGCTGAAGGAAACAGAAGGATAGCAGGAATTGGTCATCATCTGGTTGGTCCACTTTGCCATACCAATCTGATGGGCCTACTTCACCCAATGTCAGCTCAGCTACTTTCCTAACTAAGTGTAGCCGGTGGCGGTCCGCACCGCACACGGGTCTCGAACCCGCCACCCCGCAAGCTACAAACTCCCGGCGTGGGAGTAGAATGCTCTAACCAACTGAGCTAAAAGCCCGAGCTTCTAACTCAGCGTGTTAGAAGCGCCCATGGAATTGGGTGATGAGGATTTACACACTACAACCGAGCTAGCCGCGCTAGCTGGCCTCCGTTACATAAGCAAGACAAAATGTAACACACACTGAAGATATGGACACAATTATCTGTTATATTTCATACTGGCCATATCACAGGACTGGTGTTCGTAGCTTATGTTCTGAAGACGCATTGAATCTTTGGCACCTTTCTCTGCTCTACTTCCTAATAAGGTAGAATTGACCAAACTGATTTTTCTTTTAGGGATTATAGTCATAGTTATGTAGCCTAGAACTCTAGAAGCACTCTAACAGTAGCAAATTGAATTTGCTCAGCGAGTATGTCTAGCTATAGTCAGCCATAGGTTGTACTCAGACATGGATGGTGTCTGAGCTGTTTATGCTCTAGGTTGTATTCAGACATTGTGGTATTTAGCCAATCACAGCGTTCTATCTGCAAAAGGGAGTCATTGGGTGGGCTTAGTGTTGTTTGAATCGCTTGTTGCACAAATCCGTCTTACCCGAGGGTCTATTACTCGCCAGACTATATATTTATGTGATATTCTGGCTTGTCATTCTAATACTTCCTGTATGTAAGGTGTGTACACAATTTACATAAAGTACATAATTTCCCGCTATTTAAACATATCAGAGTTCAGAGGGTGTTTTCCAAAAGAAACTCTTTTTAAAAGAAGTGTCTTTGGTGTATAGCCACCTTTAGATAGACAGAGATAGAGACTGAGGGAGAGAAAGAGAGAGAGAGAGAGAGAGAGAGAGAGAGAGAGACTGTGTGTGTGTGTGTGTGTGTGTGTGTGTGTGTGTTTTCCAAAAGAAAACTCTTTTTAAAGGGAGCATTGTTGTTCTGCATGTACTGTAGTTACTGTATATTAGACAAGAGTGTATCAGTGACTGGGTGTGTGTGTGCGTGTGTGTGTGTGGGTGTGTGCGTGTGTGTGTGTGTATATTAGACAAGAGTGTATCAGTGACTGTGTGTGTGCGTGTGTGTGTGTGTGTGTGCTGAGCACAATTCAGACTGAAGATCCGCAACGAGATGAGACAGTTTTACAGAATAGTGGCAGCGGTGTGAATCAATAATCACAGGTTGTTGCAAGCAGTTACAAGCCGTCGCAAAAGATTTAACATGTCAAATCACAGTTTCAGGGTTTTAGAACGTTGCAGGTTTTTAGAACGTCGCAGCCCATCTCGTCACGGATCTTTGGTGTATAGCCACCTTTAGATAGACAGAGATAGAGACTGA
Source organism: Sardinella longiceps (assembly GCA_027497455.2). Lineage (NCBI taxonomy): Eukaryota > Metazoa > Chordata > Actinopteri > Clupeiformes > Clupeidae > Sardinella > Sardinella longiceps. Next base: position 4,764,200 of record JAODXP020000034.1, read on the forward strand.
GGGAGAGAGAGAGAGAGAGAGAGAGAGAGAGAGAGAGAGAGAGAGAGAGAGAGAGACTGTGTGTGAGTGTGCGTGTGTGTGTGTGTGTGTGTGTTGGGAGCATTTTGTCATTCATCTGCCATTCATCATTCATCACATCTTTACACAAATATACACATAAGGATCATCCACTTTTGTTGCTGATACCTGTGGTCAGGATGACTGTCTCCCTGACTGAAGTCGATGCCTTCGTCCTTTGACCGGTCACTCTTCATGGACACACAGCTGGGTGCAGGAGAGTCTGATCTCTCATCCACTGGCCTTCAGCAAAGGAAACACACCATACAGCAGTTAAACAGGGGTACTTTTTACTCTCTCATGGACCTTTTAATTATAGTGTATGAACCCACAACCAGCAAAAACTGCACTTTACACACACATACACTCACAAACCTGATTTTTTTTACACTTTTCCACTTTTTACATCCTCCACAAGCATTTACAGTATCTACAGTATTTTTAATCTATCTCTTTTTTTTATTATTTTCTCCACCACTTATCAACCCTAGACCTTCATTGCCCTTCCTTTCAGCTTTTTTGAAAGAAAACTTCATCCACCTCTCTTGCTGATACCTGCCTTCATGACTGAAGTTGATGCCATATTCCTTTGACTCAGGGCCGGACTGGGACCAAAAAATGGCCCGGGCATGTGTGGCCATGGGGGCCCAACAATGATGTTATTCAATATAAAATGAGTAAATTATGACAGTCCCGGCCCAAAAATGCCCATCGGCCCACCGGGCATTGCCCTGCATGACCTATGGCCAGTCCATGCCTGCTTTGACTGTTCACAACAGGGTGCTGTAAAGGCTGGTCTCCTTTCTTGAATTGGACTGTCAATCATAACATAACTTTAGAGGCTACAGCTTGTTTTTAGAAATAAAAACACACTCTAATAAATCATAAAATAACAACCACCACACACACACACACACACACACACACACACACACACACACACACACACACACACACACACACACACACACACACACACACACACACACACCTTTTAGGCTTACTTCCATGTCCACCAGCAGAGTCTCCATGTTGACTCATGTTGGTGGGAGAGTTACCTGCTAGCCTACCTGTTCGAGACACAAAAGTAGGCTGTTGACACATTGACTTGAATAGTGTTATTTATTTACACTTAAAAACTTGCAACTCATTCAGGAAATCCCTGACATAAAAAACAACTTTGCTGCGTTGGCAGGTTAGCGTTATGGCTATGATTGTCGTCGCAAATATAGATAAAAGACAGCCCAAAGGTTAAAAGGTGGTCTGAAGGGTAAAAATCGTATAAGACTCAATTCTGAGAAGCCCTCAGCTGCACAAGCCGAACAAGCAGGTTTTAAAAATGCCTTTACCTTTTCCGCCGATAATCCACACTTTTATCAATACGCAAAATATGAAGAGTTCAGATGCAAAACCCCCTAACTCCACTTGACCACTTTTTGAGAAAAAAGACATTTTTTTTATCAGGCGTTTACAGTGTTTTGATTGTAAACAGATATTTTAGACACGGCGGGGAGCAGGTTTTATTTTATTTTTTCACAAAAACATTTCATTTACATATTCTAGATTTGTACAGGATTCACACAATATCATTAACTCAGTTTTCACAAAAATGGTGTTTAGGGGGTTTTGCATCTGAACTCTTCATATATATGACGCACAGTTAATTTGTTCTCATTGTAAAGTATGATGCTTTCACTTTCTTTTTGCATGGGGCTGTGAACACTCAACACAAAGCTTCCGGGTTTTCTTACCCAATCTCACCACCAGGTGGCAGTATCTCAACACCGATTTTATATTTCCATTGGCTACACTCACTAAGTCACTGCGCTGATTATCTGGTTTCTCGAACGCTTTTTTACACAATTGCTGACATTGATTAAGTATTTAATCAGGCCCATTGGCTAATGGTTCATTATTATTTACAGATCCGTCCTAATAGTAATGTTAGTGTTACTCATTTTACAAAACACTCGCAACAGTGGCGCACACACTCATTCGATATTCATACTGTAGGATATGGTTTACAGTGTGAATTTGTGTGTGTGTTTTGTTACAACTCACAAGTTTTTTTTTTTTTTTTTTTTTTTTTGAGTTCTACAAATTTTGCATCCTTGTACTATTGAATCACTAACAGGCTTTTGGCCAAATTGTAAAAGATCCATCTAGTGATCTGTTTATTCCAAAAGGACCATAGGTCTTGTGCTGTTGTAGTTGCGAGGGCTACATAGCCTAGCCTAAACCTAGGCCTGCATTTTGCCAGCCAGCCAGCTTTTGGGGAAATAAACTCATTATCCTCCTGCTCTTGAGGTCACCAGTTTAGTTTTACCTTTCATCAGTTCATCCTCTCCATTCAATGACATGTTAGGCCACGGTGACCAGATGTTGACAGCAGTGTTTCAGTGGTAAAATAAGAGGTGGCTAAACTGTGAATTTTGTGACGAGTGCAAAATGCAGATTCAGTTTTGTTGTCACATTTTAAATTCATATAATACAGTGGGATTTGGCATTTGTGCTCTACTGAATCAAGAAGTGGTGAACCGTTTCCATGCACACTTAAGTTGGTTATTAAATAATTTACCATAGTAGGCTACTCAGACAGACCAGTTGAGCTGATTTATGTCTTATAATAACGAATGTAGCCTACAATAATAAATAAAAAGTAGAGATGCAAAGATTTCAGCTGCTGTAGCCTGGCATAAACGACTGCTCCCTGCGACCTAAACGACTCGTCTGTTGGCCTAAACAACGGCAGGGGGACCTAAATGACAGGGGACAGGGGATAAGGGTTTCCATTTGGAGAAGGAAAATCAGCTTCATGAAAGAAGAATACACACCACCGCCACGTTCACTACACGTTGTGTTTGCAATGTTGCAAATGTCGCAATTTAATGCGTCTTGTCGTCAGTGATCATTGATACAGATAGGCCTATATTGATTTTTTTTTTTTTTTTCCTGAGGTGACGTGCCGGAACGCAGTACCGGAGCGTTCCGGCCCACTTTAACCCCTGACTTTAGGCCTCCTAAGGCATAATCACTCTTCTGCTCGTTTGGGATTTGGGATAAATTTTGAAAACTGAAAAATTTCAGTGATAAATTCTGAATGGTGAAGTGTATTCATTTAGTGAAGAGCTTTATTCCCAATATCTGTCAATATTAGATTATATTCAGGATTACTGAATTAAAGTCATCATTACATACAAAATGCATGGCTCTAGTCTGAAAAATTATTTAGCTTTCTATTTTCACAGTGCCAAATTATTTTTAACACAAGTGTGAACACGAAAAAAGTACATAGGCCTATAAATTATGTTGGAAATGACTATGATCACAAATACAATTGCATTCAGATTAAGTTTGAATATAAAGAGCAAACTTACGTTTTCATGAGAAACACATCGCCTGGTTTTCCCAACTGTTGAAGCAGCCAAAGTAAAATGATCAGACTTACAGCCACAAAAAAACAACAGGTTCAACCAGTTTTAATCAGTTTCTCTTTTTATTCTTGAACACACCCTGATTTTTTCTGTTGGGTGAGTGTCATGCAGAGAGAGACAAGCTAAGTTAACTATGGGCCATATTGCGGGTTCATTGCACGAGAGTTGTTGTAAGGTAAGGTTAGTTATCCCCTGTTAATGTTACAGTAGTCTTATTGTTAAACTCCTCATGTAACATTTTCAGCACTGAACAGACTGTGGGCCTCTCTGTTAAATGACAATTACACTCAGGTCTGGATACGTGTCTAAGTGTGCCTGAACCTTTTGAGTAGCTGTTTTCTCATGTAGTAAAAATATGTCACTATAATGAAATGCCAATCACACTCAGGTCTGGGTGTGTGTGTGTGTCTGATGTCATAAACATGAGTCAGAGAAGCCAGAGTCAGGCCCACTTCATCTCCTCTGTGCTGCTGGCACAGGGCCAAAGGAGCTGCCACAGAAATGCAGCAGGGCAGCTTTGGGGAATTAATGCAGCACAGATACAGTACAGGGCTGCTATCTGCTCCATCAGCATTCATGGTTAGATATCACAAACAAAATACATTCCACACAGATTACCAGTAAATACTCTAATCTTTCTCTCTTACTGACTTAGTTACATACAGGGTCGACTCGAGTTCAGATAAAAGATGGACTTGCATACAGTATGTGCCCAGTGAATGCAGCACAGATACAGGGTTGTTACAGTTTCATATAAACATTTTTGTTCATAATAATATTAATATCACACAACGTATGAACTCTGACACTAATGCTGATGTCACACAGCATATCAACTCTGACACTGATGCTGATCATGTCTCTAATATCACACAGCTTATCAACTCTGACACTGATGCTGTTTCCACACCTAAGGATGATGTCACTATTATCAGCTCTAAGGATGGTTCTGATCTCTTCACATCCTCTGATTCTGATGAAGAACTGCAAGTAAAAGAACGATGATGCTGTGCAGATTCTCCATTAAGATTCTGAGTTCTATTATCCAGTGTCTCAGAAACAAGCTGATTTAGTGATAACTTTGGGAGACGCTGCAGAATTAAACTTTTCAAATGGATGGATATAAATCTCTGTTGTTTATTGTCTTTGTGTCTGCTGCTGGTTGGGCTGGAGATCCTGTTAGAAACCCTCAGGCTGGCAGTGATGCCCTGGGGTCTCTGGCCCAGCTTCTGCTGATGAGACCTAATCATGTAACACATACACACACACATTTACCTAATACACACACACACACACATACACAAACTCACTCACGCACACACACACACAAACACACACGCGCGCGCACGCACACACACACACACACACATACACAGAGAGAGACACACACACACACACAAACTGCACCAGCTGCTCCTGACGGATGGGCAGCAACTACTGTCGTCAGGTCACTATATCTCCTCATCCACTCAATGACTGTATGCATCCACCAGCATGACTGCTGCCCTCTGCTGTAAATGAGCTGTAATTACATTGGATGGTGATGGACCAGCTAGTGAAGCATGACACACTAAATTCAAACATTAAGCTCGTTCGTGTTCAGAGTCGGTACAGCTAGAGGCTGTAGCCAGAACCAGCGAGATCTACGGAAATACGTCGGTGGGAGTGGAAAAGCATGGGGGACAAGGTGGACAACACAGCTGCAGCTGGCTGAAGCCATACAACACGTGAACATGGACGTGATGTCGGGAAGATATCGCGGAAGTTTGTTTGCACTGAAAACAGCTTGAATCCCCTCATTTCACCATTAAAATGAACGTGATAACTGGCGAAATAAATCATATAATGTTGCTTAATAAATTATTGTTGCAATGCAAGAGGAACAGAGTTGTGTTGTTAAAAATAGTAATGTGGTATGAAATGCTTATTTGAGATGGCAAACCAAGCCATGCTGGAGAGCAATAAGGCTAGGGCAAAACTTGCATACCGCTTAGCAGAAGCTCATTCAAATAAGCCCATTTTCAGTGAGTACAACGTGGTTGGTGTCATATTTGTCATGAGGAGTTTCAAACCAATCGGAATAATGAGTTACGTCATGGGGGTGGGATGCATCCTCTTGCAGCCGAGAAAAAGGAGATGCGGGTTTCGGCTGCAGCCGCCTTGTTACCGCGAGTTTTGAGTGACGTGCTGTGGGCGTATTTTGGTGACGCATTCACAAGCTTGGTGAAGTCAGTCGGAAGTCGGACACCGCGTCTAACCACAATGCATCGCTTGGCTGCAGCCGGCTGAAGGCGGCTGTAGGCGGCTTTACATCTCAAACACGCCTAATATAAGAAAACACTGTTACCATCATGCCCACTGTAAGCTATGTTATATATTATAATCTTTATGATACAACTATTTTTTAACAAGTTTGATTATCATCACTATGAGAGTGAAGTTTCTGACACAGAGGGATGTGTTACATCATACCTGAGCACTTCACCTCCATCTAAACTACTAAAATCCTTCTGACTGACCCTAAAGCTCCACCCCCACCCAGCTCATCATCAGAACAGGAGACACAGACACCACTGCACCACTACTGTAGCTCCACCCCCACCCAGCTCATCATCAGAACAGGAGACACAGACACCACTGCACCACTACTGTAGCCCCACCCCCACCCAGCTCATCATCAGAACAGGAGACACAGACACCACTGCACCACTACTGTAGCTCCACCCCCACCCAGCTCATCATCAGAACAGGAGACACAGACACCACTGCACCACTACTGTAGCCCCACCCCCACCCAGCTCATCATCAGAACAGGAGACACAGACACCACTGCACCACTACTGTAGCCCCACCCCCACCCAGCTCATCATCAGAACAGGAGACACAGACACCACTGCACCACTACTGTACACCATTGAACACTTCAGGTAGAATCTTCAATCAGACTTAATTCAAACTGATTGGGGAAAAAACGGCATGTAAACCTAACCTGACTCTCGTCTCATACACAAACACACACACACACACACACACACACACACACACACACACACACACACACACACACACACACACACACACACACACACACACACTCTCATCCCACCTGCACTGTAGCTCTACACACATCTAAGTGGGGAGAGGGCCATTGAGGAGTCTATAAGTACTGATTGGCTCCATATGCAGACAGGAAGTCTGTGGAGAAAGCAATTCATTAAAGGACAATAATACAACCTAATTGGACAAGTCTCTTTACCAGTGGGCAGAAATTAATTATTGTCAGGTCCGGTATGATGATGCATGCTAATGGGCCAGCTAACCTAAAACATAAAACGCTGATGACGAATTCCGAAAATGTCGGGGCCACCCCCGCCCAAAAAGCACGTCGGCCCAGCGGGCATCTGCCCGAGATGCCAGTCCGTCCTTGGATACTGGGATTCATGTATGGAAACATGGGAGCACAGTGCATCATGCAGCAGTGGCCAGTCATAGAGTGACACCTGCTGGCCACTAATGGCAATAGCATACCAGACACCTAGCCGTGCAGGCAGGTAGGACAGTAAGGCTTAGCCAATAGTAGTAAAGGTGCTTGATCTACAAAAAAAGAAAGGAAAAAAAAAACAATAGGCTTACTGGGTACAGAGAAAGTAGCTATGCCCAAGTCAATGACCAACAGCACATTTTCCTATCTGTCCATGTCATTCCTCTCCATGGCCCCAGGCAGTTGGGTTAGCCCCTGAGCTGTGGATCTGTCCTTAGGTAAGGGAGTTTTTCCCTGTTGCTCTTGGGTGCTCTTTGTTGCACTTCTGTACTTTGCACAAATAGACTGACAGTCACCAGACACAATTTCACTGCATTTTTTTTACACTAGTAATCATATGTAAGTGACAAATAAAAACTCCTTGTATCCTTGCATCCTTCTAGCAACATTCTGGAGTTGAAGTCACACCCATCCCCATGGTGAATTTGTTTTTGAAATCATCTCAGGACAGTCATCCCCCCTGCTGATTTAGACAAACTTTCAGAATAAACTATTTGGTCCATTCATCATCTCCTGCCATACAACTGACTGGTTTCAAGAGTCCAACACTCAACTGATTGGCTGACACATCTTTGGTACACAACATTCAACCATGGAAACATGAAAGGAAGCGGTATTCTCAGAGCCGTATAAACTGTTGTTATAGAGTGACACCTGCTGGTCATTGGTGGCACTGTAACTTCAAATGTGTTGATGTAGATCTCACAGGCATATGGAAGACTCTTCTCATTGCCACAATATTACATCACACATCATACAGTGAAAATATAAAAAAAGAGTTATTCTACCAGGATAATAATTACTAGAAAGTAATTCACAGTTATTGATAGTTTATGTATATAAATAACATTTGTACTGTACATATTTACACAACATTGAAGTGAAATAAAGTAAGCTACAGATACTCTGGATTTGATCCCATTAAACTTGTTGTCCCTCTCCAGTGGCAATTTTACATCATCAGTGACCACAGGGAGGCGTTGTGAGTGCATACATAGAATTCTATCAGTCAAGGGTTGATCCAGTCTTTTAAAACTTAAATATCAAGCAAGCTATCGTTTCTCATACAGAACAACCAGACCCTCTGTATGAAATAAAGTGCAAATGAGGGCCGGTATATTTGCCATGGGTAGCTTGGCTTAGGCTACTTAAAAAATAAAAGGTTAAGGCCTCTTTGATGGACTTGATAATCTTGGGAATTAAGATGCACCCAAGCGGTGGGAAGCTACTGCATGCCAACCATAAAGGCCTCAGAAGATGTTCTCCCACTAGGCGATCACCTATAGTTTGTCTACGCCTAGAACCCTGTGATTCATTTACTGATGAGAGGTTTGTATTGTTACACACAAGATCTCTTAGAGGAAGTTAGTCTCAGTTTCTGTCTTTCTCCTTCCAATGCTGTCATCATCATCCACTTATTTTTTTCTTTTTCTTAGTTTTCATGTTTTTTCTTTCAGTCACACATGTTCACATTGGCTATGCAGGTCTGTGTGCATACAGTGCTTGCAATGTCTCTTCTGTCTCCACACACACACACACACACACACACACACACACACACACACACACACACACACAGCACTTCTTGCCATTAGGATAATAACCTGGAAGGAAAGAGACAGAGAGTGAGGATGAAAGAGATGGAGGAAGGAGAGAGAGAATGATACCTTATGGACCAGCAGATAGACACAGACAGACAGATAGATCGACAGACAGGTAGATAGATGAGAACAGTCAGAAACATAGGCAAGCAGACAGGCGGATTGTCAGTAGCTCACAATAAAGCTCTGTCAAAATGCACATACAGTATAAATATCAATTGGCCCAAGGTACCAACAAAGATACTTTAGTTCATCAACCACCTCTGGTTCCAATCTAATCCAGGTCATATCATCCACAGTTCCAATCTGACCCAGGTCATGTGATTCAAGGTTCCAATCTGACCCAAGTCAAGTGGTTCTGGTCTTAAGCAAATCAAGCAGTCCAAAGCTCCAATCTGAAGCAGATCATATGGTGTATAGTGCACACTGGAAAGAAAAGGAAAGAGAGGAAAGAGACGAGAGAGAGAAAATGAGAGAAAAATATGGGGAAAGAGAGAAGAGGATGAAAAAAGACAGCAAAAAAAACACACAAATAATAGACTGAAGAGAAAATGAGTGAGAAGAGATTTTGGGTAAGAGAAAAAAGAGAAATAGAAGGAGGAATGAAAGTGAACCTGGCAGAGAGAGAAAGACAAGAGAGAGACAGAGGGAGAGAGGGACAGAAGAATTCCTGTTTCTTCTCTCACCTGTTCATAAGAATTGAAACTGTAATCAAGGTTTGATTAAAAATAATTGATAAATAATTCTCTCATTAAACAAATCTTCCCAACTCAAATCTGCCTTTTAAATCAGATTATCACCCGGTGGAATGGAATACTGTTTTCTGATTGGCTGTCAGGGTGTCTATTATTTCTAGATAACAGGACACCTGAGGCATTGTTGGGTTAAAATGCTCTTTAGAATGCAATGCTCTTTAGAATGCAGCCTTGCGGATCTTCTTTCATAAGAAAATAGTACCCCAAACGAACAGGATAACTTCTTTCAAAATGGAGCCACATGTTTCTTTTATGTTTTAAACACTTGCTTACCATCTATACATTTTAGTTGCAACCGGGTGATAAGCGGGATAACGGCCTAGGGTTAGGGTCCCGATATAGAAAAATAGGCTGCGCCGTCGGGCTGTTCTTCGCCAAAGAACGTCGTCCATTATTTTTCTATATCGGGACACCTCGACGGCCGTTATCCCTTACATAATACATGTTTGAGCGTATCAGCTAAGGCTACATGTATTTCGCATTCACAAAATTCAGCCCTCAGCCCCTAGTCACTTTCCCAAGCAGCTCTTCTCCTACTGCATATCTGCACTTTATGCCTCCTCTTCCTACCCACTACCACCTCCCCATTAATGCACAATAGGCTAATGGGCATCAGATGTCATTTTATTGCACACACACATTACACATTAGTTACAAATAATAATCATTCAAGCCACAAATATAATTTTTACTTTTATTTTTCAGGACATTGCACATTTATTTTTCAGGACATTGCACATTAATGAACATGTGTTCATCTGGTGTCCAAATAGGCAGGCTAGATATTTACAGGTAGAGAAAATAAAAAGCAGGGACATAGACTTTTATACAAAAACACTGTTAGTAAAAGAAAGAAAAGAAAAGGTACACATACAAAGTTAGTAAAAAGAAAGAAGCCCTAAAATAAATTTATCAGTTTAGAGATAAGAAACTAGAGCGTTTATAGTGTCCCAGTCCAGTAGTGCTGATGTGTGGGGCAGCTGGATGATCATCTGGTACTGAGTGTCTGGAAACTGCAGCATCTGCAGCAGCTCTGCTCCAGTCACACTAATGGAGGATTGATGGATCACCAGTCTTCATACCTGTTGAGAAGATTTGTCAGATTCCATCATCCTCAGTATGAGGTTTCTTCATTAGGATTCCTCAACACTGACATGTGTAAACAAGGAGAACACCTCTGTGCTAGTTATTACAGGTTACATTACATTACAGGCATTACAGGTTCTGTAGTTCCAGCTTGGTAAATACACATCACAGACCATAATAGTTTAAATCACACTAAATCAGTAGAGCATAACTGGGCACATTAGTTGGATAGAAACCCAGCTATTGTAAAGGTTTAATGCACAATGGACCACTTGGATTGGGTTTATTTGTTCTCTATGCATTACTTACAATAGTTCAGTCAGTTTATATGTGGGATCTTTCTGTAGAGCAGAGAGCAGCTTCACGTCAGACTGCTGCAGTGAGTTTCCCATCAGGCCCAGCTGTCTCAGACTGGAGGGGTTTGATCTGAGAGCTGAAGCTAGAGATGAACAGCTCCTCACTGTGAGATTACAGGATGGCAGCCTGAGAGAAACACATAAGACATAACTGTTGTTAATGAGTGTTTAAATATTGGTTTTAATTACGACCAATTGTTTATATGTAAATCACTTTGTACTTTCTCACTTTGACACACCAACACACACCGCTAATTACGATTCCCCCAGAATAAAGTTTTAGGATACACACAATTGCATCATATAGGAATAGAATATTCCTATTTGTCCATTCCGAGTCCATTTGTCTCGGAAACTTGGATTCTGAGACCTGACGGAAGTCACGTCCGCTAAAAACACAACAATCTTCTTCTCGATTGCATTCCATTTCATTAATAAATTCGGATGGAAGGTGGAAGCAAAATGAATTGAATATTGACCAAGACAGA
>JAODXP020000034.1:4780517-4790089 GCA_027497455.2 Sardinella longiceps
GCAAGTAAATTAATGCTTAACGCAAGTTAATTCCATGTGCTATTCTGTGTCTAAAACATCAACTTTTTCTCCATTACACTGCTCTCACAGCATTTGTCAAACATGCACAATATGCACATCAAAATAAAGTGCATTTCAAGTGGTTTCAAATGATACTACTAACTAATTGCTGTGGTAAATAGTTCGTTAGAAAATCAACTTTTAAATTAGTTACATTTAACTATTGAACATATTGCATTACTTCCATAAAAACCCTTTTCTCTGATCAACTGCACAGCATTTGTATTCTAGGTTGTAGAATATGTGAAGGGACACGATCTGAACTTGTAGAACTTGCAATGTTACTGGTTGCTAGCCAAATGTTTCACCAGACAATTAAACGAATGAATGATTAACCTTGATCATAGCCTGCATAACAACATTCATCAGATCAATAGCTTGACATGGAGCTCCTGTAGCTTGAGCTATTCACTTCAGGGATATGATCTATATGGTTGCATGAGTAAAGGCCTATTTTTAAGGCTGTCTACAGAAAGACTAGCCTAGAACTCTAGACGTACCCCTAGCGGTAGCAAATTTGAATTTGCACGGAGGATACGTCTAGAGGCCACTGATAGAAACCCGTTGTATTCTTCCTCTGGCGGCGGATAACCAATCACAGCGTGGTATGTGTACAGGAAATCGTAAGGCGGGCTTTGTACGATGACGACAGCCCTGCTCAAACCAGAGCAGAATCGTCTTTGGCTTTAGTTTTGGACGAATTGCACTTGTCATTTTCTTTGAAAGTGAAACAAGAAAGTCCACTGAAGTTTTTCGTTCTGAAAAAGATGTCTTTGCCGTGTTACCGACGGGCTAAAAAAGTTTGATATACCAGCTGGTACCACTGGCCGGAACGCTAGCCTATTATGTGGAGAGGCAGTTTGAAAGACAACGCAATCACCCGCCCCTCCATTGAGGTACAGTCTATCAGTGGTCTTCAGACTATACATTCTTATGATATAGTCTGACGTGTCAGGCTACAGAAAGACGCTAATTCTTTTCAAATTAAAATTGAAATAAATCTTAGTTCTTCTATTACTAGAGGAATAATGGTTGATAAGAGCAGAATTCAGAGTAATACTGTCAATGGTAAAAATAACAGGGGTTTTGAGCAAGTGTGTGTGTGTGTGTGTGTGTGTGTTTGTGTGTGTGTGCGAACCATATGCTGTCATGTGCACAAAGATGGGAAGACTACTTTTTTTTGTCATATTCATTGGACCCCCTGAAATATCCTTGGCAACCCCCTGGCCACCCCAAGTACAAAAGTCTAGCTCCGCCACTGCTAAACGACTTCAGCCTCTAGGGGGAGACTAACGACCTGAAAAATTGGCTTCTGTGATCTGTTAGCGTCTCTGGCTAGTAGCAAGTGAGAAACTGAAAGCATTAGACGATGGAGCACATTTTCCAGTGAGACCAATCAGCAATGTCAGCAATTTGGGAATTCTTTAATATAAATGACGACGATAGGAGTAAGGCACATTGTAAAATCTGTACTGCTACGGGCTGGTGATTAAATAAGGTGGCTATTATTACAATTACAACAGCTTCGTTGCATATCATTGCAGGCTACTGAGATGCCGTGATCAGCAGTGGTTAGCCAAACATAAACTTTCCTTGCGAATTAAAAACAACATCTCATGTCTCCCGAGCACAAAATGAGCCAAACCCAATTGGATCATATTAATAAACCAATTGTATATTACAAAAAAGAGTTTTCTCTGTGTGTGTAAATGTTACGGTGCCATTCTGAGCACATGCAGCTCCGAGTTACGATCAAAGGTTGCGCCATTACTCTTTGAGCCAAAGGGGTGGACTGTACCATGTTATTACAGCAGATACTATTACCACATGTGAATATTGTAATTGGTAGTCTATTTTTGTTTTAACACCCACGTACAATTATTTAGGCTACATAACATTTCATAATGTTAAAAAAAGAAAGAAAGAAAAAAACTTAATAAAATTCAATGATTTCAGCCATGATGACATACAATCTGTTTTCCTTGACTATTCTGTCTTTGCTTTTGTCAACTAGGCCTTCTGTATGCTATATGCCATGCTATAATTTGATGGAAGTTTTTTTGTTACAGATTTTTGATTGTTTTCAGATTTAAACAAATTAATACATTTATAAATGTATTAAATAAATTAATTTCCACTCAATTTACAATTCTACAAGGTGCATAATATCTACACACATTTGCACATTAGGCCCAATTTTTGCTTCACACTTTCATGGAAACCCAATCTTAGAAATATCGATATCGGTACCCGGTATCGGCAAGTACACATACAAAAGTACTCGTACTCGTAACAGTTTTTAAAAAAGTGGTATCGGTGCATCCCTAGTGCCATTGATGTTTAATTATTATCGTTATCATTATCATTGTAAAATTGAACTTCTATTTACACTCGTTAATGGGTTCTGTACTCACAGGGCTTTTCTTGATGATTTGACCACTGGCAGCATCCTCAGCAGACCTGCATCTGATTGAGCATGTTTCCCATAATTCCTCAGGTCAAACTCCTCCAGTTCCTGGTCTGACATCATCAGCACAAAGGCCAGAGTTGACAGTTGGGAAAGAGAGAGATTCTCTCTGGATTTATTCTCCTTCCTCAAGTAGCCCTGGACCTCCTCCACCAGAGAGAGGTCATTCAGCTCTTTCAGACAGTGGAACAGGTTGATGAATCTCTCATGGTTGGGGGCTTCACTGATCTTCTGCTTGATGTACTTGACAGTTTCGGTGAGCTTCAGTGAGCTGCTTCCTCTCTGTGGTAGCAGGTCTTTTAAGAGCCTCTGATTGGACTCCAGTGAGAGGCCCAGGAGAAACCTCAGGAAAAGGTCCAGGTGTCCACTCTCATTTCTTAAGGCCTGATCCACTGCAGTCTTATGTAGGTCACAGATGTTTGCTGCCTTAAACATAGATAAAACTGTAGATGGCTGTATATTCAGCACATTTACCCCTCTGTTCTGGAAACTGAGAAGCACATACAGAGCTGCTAGAAACTCCTGAATGCTCAGATGAACAAAGCAGAAAACCTTCCCCTGGTACAGTCCAGCCTCGTCTCTGAGGATCTGTGTGCACACCCCTGAGTACAGTGATGCTTTTTTCATATCAATGCCACACTCTCTCAGGTCCTCTTCATAGAAGATCAGATTGCCCTTCTCCAGCTGCTGGAAAGCCAGTTTACCCAAAGACAGTATGGACTCCAGATTCCAGACTGTAGCCACACCTTGTTTCTCATATTTCTGACTCCTGTGTTTGGTTTGTGTGATCAGGAAGTAGGTGTACATTTCAGTCAGGGACTTTGGAATCTCTCTATGCCCTGCCTCAGCCATAATATCCTCCAGAACAGTGGCTGAAATCCAACAGAAGACTGGAATGTGACACATTATGTACATACTCATGGAAGACTTCAGGTGTGTGATTATTCTGTTAGCAAGCTTCTCTTCTGTGATTCTTTTTCTGAAATACTCTTCCTTTTGTCGGTCATTAAAACCCCGGACTTCTGTCACCTGGTCAACACACTCGGGAGGGATTTGATTTGCTGCTGCTGGTCTAGTGGTGATCCACACAAGAGCAGAGGGAAGCAGATTCCCCTTAATGAGGTTTGTGAGAAGAACATCCACTGAGGCAGGTTCTGTTACACTGTAGATGCTTTCACTGTGCTGGAAATCTAGATGAAGTCTGCTTTCATTCAGACCATCAAAGATGAAAGCAATGTTATACTTGTCCTGGTCTGTGAACATTAAGTTTTTTGTTTCACTGAAAAAATGATGGATGAAATCCATAAGGGTGTATGTCTTGTCTTTAATCAGGTTCAGCTCCCGAAAAGGAAGAGGAAATATAAAGTGAATATTTGTATTGCCTTTTTCTTCAACCCAGTCCATGATAAACATCTGCACAGAAACTGTTTTTCCAATGCCAGCCACTCCCTTTGTCAGCACAGTTCTGATGGGTTTGTCTTGTCCAGGTAAGGGCTTGAAGATGTCAGCACATTTGATTGCCGTTTCCTCCACTGTTACTAGTCTCTTAGATGCCATCTCAATCTGTCTGACCTCATGTTCAGTATTGACCTCTGCACTGCCCCCCTCTGTGATGTAGAGTTCTGTGTAGATCTTCTCCAGGACAGTAGCTTTTCCCTGCTTTGGGATGCCTTCATATACACTCTGAAACTTCTTCTTAAGTCTGTGTTTGAGCTGTTTTTGACTTGTAGAAAAAAGGCCATCTAAATAAAATATATAAGCATGAGACATAATCAGAAATAATGGTAATATTTCCATATATTTTACTTGTAGTCATGGAAATAAGTTATAAGATAATATATTGTAGGAGTTATAAAATTAACATAGAATTAGAACATGTGTTACTATTATTATTACTATTTCTGCTATTGCTATTATAAACACAATGGTTTATTTTTTATATTGAAAAAGCCTTCAAATACGAAGTCACAACCATAAGCTAACGTAGTTACATGTAAATAAACCTCATACAGTTCAGCAGCTGTTGAGCGAGGATCTCCTGACTCATGTTCCTCAGGATGTGCACTGCAATCTTCAGAGCTCCATCTCTGGCATCTCTCTGCTCCTTCTCCTCCTCCTCCTCCTCACTACAAGTGGATTCTGGGTAATCAGGACTCAGGAGCTTCTTGAGTCTCTTTAGTTCATTCTTCATGAAAGTGATGACTTTGACTTCCAGCTCCTGGTTGAAAGAAATTCAGTAAGTACTTAGTCACATAATTACCCTGCTTCCCACCCATCAGCTCGGTTGTCACTGTACACACACATGTACACACACCTAAACACCTGCACACACACACACACACACACACCTTGAAAACAGCTGACAGGTCATTATGAGTCTTTCTGAATGATGGATGGGCAGCTTGTTCTTCCTGTTGGATGCTGAAGGAAACAGAAGGACAGCAGGAATTGAACAACAAAGCAAATGAGAAATACTCTGGTTGGTTCACTTTGCCATACCAATCTGATGGGCCTACTTCACCCCTTGTGGAAGAGAGTGAGGTAACAGACTTGACCTCAGCTACTTCCCCAACTAGGAAAGACAAAATGTACCAAATTACACATACTGCAGATATGAACACAACAGTGATGTTCATAAGTCATTTTTTCCAAGTCCAAGTCAAGTCTCAAGTCTTTGTACTCAAGTCCAAGTCAAGTCCCAAGTCCTGAGGCGCAATGCCAAGTCAAGTCTCAAGTCAAGTCTCGAGCCTCCCAAGTCCATGTCAAGTCTCAAGTCTTCTCCCCAAGTCGAGCCTTTTTGAATCTTGGAAAAAAAAATTCAGGGTGAGGGTGGACATAATTATGCACACAATGCTATTGACAAATCAGCTGTAATGTTAGACCTGAGAACATTTAGAATGCAGTTGTATGCATGAGTTACATTGCACCTAAGAGGAAATATTGTGCTTATGCTTTCCCATAAGAAACATCAGAAAAAACAAAATAATGAAATAAACACTTCCGTGAAAAGAACATTGTTCACGAGTCACAAGGCTCAAGTCCGAGTCAAGTCTCAAGTCATTGAGGGCAAGTCCAAGTCAAGTCTGAAGTCTCCAGAATGAGCGACTTAAGTCAAGTCCAAGTCCAAGTCTCGAGTCCAAGTCCCCATCACTGGAACACAATAATCTGTTATATTTCATACTGGCCATATCACAGGTCTGGTGATTCTGTTCTGAACACTCATTAAATCTTTGGTGCCTTTCTCTACTCTACTTTCTAATACTACGTAATATGGTAGAATTTACCAAGTCTTTGTCCAATCTGATTATTCTTTTAGGGATTACAGTCATAGTTATGTAAGGCGTGTACATAATTTACATAAAGTACATCATTTTCAACTAGTTAAACACATCAAAGAGTTCAGAGGGCTGTTTTCCAAAAGAAAACTCTTTCTTTGTTTACAGATGTTGTTTACAGCTCCTCTTCTGCATGTGATTCTGTGATACTGGTTTATCCCTGTCCAACATCCAAAGGTTACAACTTGTCCAGAATGCTGCTTCACGGCTTTTAACAGGAACTAAGAAATTTGCCCACATCACACCTGTTTTAGCGCAATTTAATTGGCTACATGTTAAATACAGAATAGAGTTTAAAACACTACTTTTTGTTTTTTTTTAGCACTCTCCTACATTTCAGACATGCTAACCCCTCTCACTACAACCAGGTCACTTAGGTCATCTTCACAACTTCATCTGTCAGTCCCCCGCACATATCTCAAAACGATCAAGCTTTTTCTGTTGCTGCACCAAAGCTGTGGAATAGCCTTCCGGTCCATATAAAATCCTCCCCCACAATAGACAGTTTCAAATCAAATCTCAAGACACACCTTTTTCTATTGCTTTTAGCCTTGCCTGATTTAATAACTTTTATTCCTTGCTCCTGTTCTGTTTTTTTTTACCCTACATTTCCTATTTATGTTCATTATTTCTATTTACTTAAGTTTATTCTTTTTTGCTTGTAATGCTCTGCCTTGACCTTTGATGTCACGTTTTCTTACTGCTACTGTAAAGCACTTTGGGTCAACTGCTGTTGTTTTTTAAATGTGCTATACAAATAAATTTGACTTGACTTGACTTGACTTGACTTGACTTGACTAGACAAGAGTGTATCGTGTGTGTGTGTGTGTGTGTGTGTGTGTGTGTGTGTGTGTGTGTGTGTGTGTGTGTTGTGTTGGGAGCATTCATCTCCATGCACAACTACAGCCTACAATATGTCACATCCAGATGTACACATAAGGATCATCCACCTTTCTTGCTGATACCTGTGGTCAGGATGACTGTCTCCCTGACTGAAGTCAATGCCTTGTCCCTTTGACTGGTCACTCTTCATGGACACACAGCTGGGTGCAGGAGAGTCTGGTCTCTCATCCACTGGCCTTCAGCAAAGTAAACACATCATACAGCAGTTAAACATACAGCGGGTTCTTTTTATTCTCTCATGGTCCTTTTATTTACAGTGTATACCAACAACCAAACACACTGCACTTTACACACACTTACACTCACACACCTGACTTCTTTCCCACTTTTTACATCTTCTTTTAGCATTTATGTACCATATTTATCTATTTATCTCTTGTGTTTTGTTATTAATCTTTCCACCACTTATCAACCCTAGACCTTCATTGCTCTTCCTTTCTGTTTTTTTTTTTAATTTTTTTTTTTTTTTTTTAACTTTTTCAAAGAAGAGGATCATCCATCTACCTGTCTTCATAACTGAAGTCGATGCCCTGTCCCTTTGACTGGTCACTCTTCATGGACACACAGCTGGGTGCAGGAGAGTCTGGTCTTTTATCTTCTGACCTTGAGCAAAGTAAACACATTATACAGCAGTTAAGCATTCAGAGTCAGAGATGTTCTTTTCATTCCCTGTCATCCCTTCCTTTGTCTTGTATGTGTATTTATACACTATTCACCCACATCCTATCACACTAGTAGCAACAGCTAGTCTGTCAGCGTTCTCCATCACCCTGTAAAGTTATCAATGGAAGCACCTCATGCAAAACTAAAGCAAGAGCCTATTAGCCTACTGATGTGTTGGCTTTGCTACATGCTCCACATCTCTACACAAATGTACAAATGAGGATCAACTGCCTTTCTGGGTGGCAACTCACTAATACCTGTGGTCAGGAGGATTGTCTCCCTTTGCAAAGTTCATGATTTGACCCTTTGGCTGGTCACTCCACACAGCTTGGTGCAGGGGAGTCTGTTCTCCTTTTCTGAGTAGGGATGTTAATAATGTTACATGGATGTTAAAGGCAGAATGGTGAATATATGCTACATATATATGTCATGGACATCAACAAGGACAACACACACACACACACACACACACACACACACACACATACACACACACACACTGTCACACACACACACACGCACACACACACACAAACAGTGTTCCATAGGTCCAGATGAAGAGCCCCTCAGTTACGGTTACACACACACACACATACACACACACACACACACACACACACACACACACACACACACACAAATACACACAGACACACCTTGTTAGCCTACTTCCATGTCCACCAGCAGAGTCTCCATGTTGACTCATGTTGAGACAGAGCTGCAGTCACTCTCTGTTTAAAAGCAAAAAAGGATTTATTTCCCCAATGAACTGAAATAGTGAGGTGTTGGATCACTTTAGGCCTCCTAAGGCATAATCACTATTCTGCTTGTTTGGGATTTGGGATACATTTTGAAAACATTCGACAATATCTAAAAAATTTCAGTGATAAATTCTGAATGGTGAAGTGTATTAATTTAGTGAAGAGCTATTCACAATATCTGTCAATATTAGATTATATTCAGGATTACTGAATTAAAAGTCATCATTACATACAGAATGTATGGCTCTAGTCTGAAAAATTATTGAGCTTTCTATTGAATTTTCACAGTGGCAAATTATCTTTAACACAAGTGTGAACACGAAAAAAGTACATAGACCTATAAATAATGTTGGAAATTACTATGATCACAAATACAAATGCATTCAGATTAAGTTTGAAAATAAAGAGCAAACTTACTGTACGTTTTCATGAGAAACATATCACCTGGTTTTTCCAACTGTTGAAGCAGCCGAAGCAAATTGATCAGACTTACAGCCACAAAAAAACAACAGGTTCAACCAGTTTGTATCAGTTTCTCTTTAAGGATGTGTTTTTATTCTTGAACACACCCTGATTTTCTCTGTTGGGTGAGTGAGAAAGAGACAAGCTGGGTTTAAATGGGCCATATTGTGGGTGCATTGAACGAGTGTTTTTGTAAGGTAAGGTTAGTTATCCCCTCTGTTAATGTTACAGTAGTCTTATTGTCAAACTCCTCATGTAACATTTTCAGCACTGACCAGACTGTGGGCCTGTCTGTTAAATGCCAATCACACTCAGGTCTGGATCTGTGTCTAAGTGTGCCTGAACCTTTTGAGAGGCTATTTTCTCAAGTAGTAAAAATATGTCACTATAATGAAATGCCAATCACACTCAGGTCTGGGTCTGTGTGTGTGTGATGTCATAAACATGAGTCAGAGAAGCCAGAGTCAGGCCCACTTCATCTCCTCTGTGCTGCTGGCACAGGGCCAAAGGAGCTGCCACAGAAATGCAGCAGGGCAGCTTTGGGGAATTACTGCAGCACAGATACAGATACAGGGCTGCTAGTTTCTCCATCATCAGTCATGGTCAGACATCACACATACAAAATACATTCCACACAGATTACCAGTAAATACTCCAATGTTTCTCTTATTCGTTTAGTTACGTACAGGGTAGACTCAGTACTGTACATGAAGAGTTCAGATAAAAGATGGACTTGCATACAGTATATGCCCAGTGAATGCGGCACAGATACAGGGCTTTTATAGCTTCATATATAAATTTTTGGACATCATAAGAAATACATCATATAAATAAACCATGTTTTGTTGTGTGTAATGTAGTCTGACATCATGGATCAGCTAATGGTAGCCTATCACATCTGATTTGGTTACCTGATTATTA
>JAODXP020000034.1:4797173-4811486 GCA_027497455.2 Sardinella longiceps
TACACACACATTACCCTGATGAGTTAAATGCCTCATGAACTATCTTTGTGTCTACACCTATTTAATGTTTATTATTACTGAAGCCCTTTGTGTTTCTTCAGGTAAAATCATCTAACAAGCTATTACTGTAATGATTCGAATGTAGAAAGAATCTACTTTATATTAAAACATTTGCAAGACTTAAACAATTTTAAGACCCGTGTTAGACAACAATATTCCATGTAGTGATGCACAACCTAATATGAAATACATTAACTTGTGTTCAGTATCCGATTTCTTGTGTTTACATCAAGGGTGTAGGTTTGCATGTGGACCATGTCACAATAGTCCCTTCTGATATGTGGCATTTTATTTTTATAACAAAGATATACATTTATTCAGATAAACATTACTCCAATTCTACAGTACTATAGTGTTCTCAAAAAATATTATTTTTTGAGAACACTATAGTACTGTAGCCTGGCGAATGCCAAACTAAAATCACAAGTGATATTTAGTCTGGGGACCTACCTATTGCATTTCTCGTAGCGGAAGCATCGTTTACAATCGTCCAGAGCTGTTTATTGGGCGCTACGAATGTCTATCATAGCGTCTGTACATACCTCAGAGCCAATACCAGAGCCACCACGTGACGTAAGATGCAATCGAGGGCCGTACAAATCCCTTTTTGTTCTGCGATTGGATACCGAAAGTAAGCGAGAAAAATGGCCATGGTCACCATGCTGCTTTGCAGAGTGGAATGAAATAAGCACAAAGGAGCATGGGAACTCCCAGGCTAATAGTACTGTAGAATTGGAGTAGTCATGTTTTGTATTGTGGACATGCCTGAAATCCAGAGCAGGACAGCAATATTTATTCAGGCTGCAATTGATTCTGATTCTGCATTTCATA
This sequence comes from Sardinella longiceps, assembly GCA_027497455.2. Taxonomy (NCBI): domain Eukaryota; kingdom Metazoa; phylum Chordata; class Actinopteri; order Clupeiformes; family Clupeidae; genus Sardinella; species Sardinella longiceps. The sequence goes on from JAODXP020000034.1 coordinate 4,798,065, forward strand.
GTCTGAAACTGAGGGTCTGTAAGGTTCTTCTCACATGGGCATAAACAAAGCTAAACTTACTGTGTCAATTAGAAGACACAGTGGAGAAAGCTAGACTACTACTTGTGTTGTGTAAGGCTGTCAGTGCCTGTTGTATGTCCCCAGAAACGGGTGAAACATAATTACATTAATTTAGTACTCAATTCGTCAGATTTTTGCAGAGGTAGTCACCACAAAAGGAAAAAGACAGAGCTATTTCAAGTTAGCCTATATCAGTTTTTCTAGGCAACAACTGTGTCTTGCTCAGGGATGCAAAATGAATTTCAGTGAAAACTGACAATAGTCAAAAGTCTTATTGTGTCGTATTATATCGTAACATGACCTAGCTCATTCTGTTAGATTAGGCTACTTGCAGTTTTCATCACACAGATACTCAAGACTACATGTGAAACTGTGAGATAATTAGCTTTCAATTGACATACAAATAGCAATATTAATACAGCACTGTGTCTATTACAACCCCGTTCTCTGTGAAATATGAACGAAATACGATTATGACAAAATATTTGGTCGGTACTAGCCTTGACTGCCCTGAAAAAATATATGTATAAATGGCTCTTATGACTTGAGATAAGAGCCTAATAAATGTGAAACTACTTGGTGAAATTAGACTCATTAGACAGACAAACCTTGGCCTTGCAGTCTACAGCAGTGTGCTCAAGATAGTAATTTTACATCCCTTAGAAACTTAAACCCTTTAAAGTGTCCCAGTCCAGTAGTGCTGATGTGTGGGGCAGCTGGATGATCATCTGGTACTGAGTGTCTAGAAGCTGCAGCATCTGCAGCAGCTCTGCTCCAGTCACCCTGATGTAGGATTGATGGCTCACCAGTTAATACCTGTTGAGGAGATTGGGTAGATTCCATCATCCTCAGTATGAAATGTCTTAAGCATTAAACATGCAGACCAGCTGTGATCCATACTAACAATCATTAAAGGTTCTCCAGTTAAAACCTATGAACTGTTGTTACTGTACACACCACACAGATCACCATTATGTAAATATCACATACCCAGTTAACCAAGAGAGGAAGTTAACGCTGTCATGTTTATATGTAAAGATAACTTGGATTGTCAGTATTTGTGCTGTATTCATTACTTACTGTAGTTTATTCAATTTATTTGTGGGATCGTTCTGTAGAGCAGAGAGCAGCTCCACGTCAGACTGCTGCAGTTTGTTTTCTCTCAGGTTCAGCTCTCTCAGACTGGAGGGGTTTGATCTGAGAGCTGAAGCTAGAGATGAACAGCTCTCCACTGTAAGATTACAGGACTGCAGCCTAGGAGATACACAACATAAAGAGAATAGATTTAGACCCAAATACAGAACAGAAACCATGCCCCTCATCCTGATAAATGTAAAATGGCCCCTTACCCTGTAAAGAAATAAATGCAAAATAAAGGAAATTCTAGGGTGTATGGCAAAGTCCTGCTGCTGGTGACTCACAAGACTCACTTCTGCATACACACACATAAACACACACTGTGTGGTCCCCTACTCTTTCTCTGTGTAACACACACACAACTCTGGAGTCATCAATAAAGTATTGAGATGGTCAGCTACAGCTAGTGTGAGTTTTTAAGTGAAATACAATTTTAGCCTGACAATTCAGACAATAGTCTGGTTACAGTAGTGAAAGAATTGTGTCAAGCCTCAGGGTGCGCCTTAGTTGCTTCACGGAACAGGACTTCAGAATCAGCACAGCACTTCATAGGACTGAAAACTTGTTTTGACTCTGAAGAAGACGACGAATTGTCGAAACATTAGTTGTTTGCACCCAATAAAAATGTCAAAAGCATTATTTGTGTGGTCCGGGAATTTTCTGGGTTCAGTCCTATGAAGTGGCCCAGTACAGTGCTATAGTCTGGTTACAATTGATACACCAAACTCAGTCCAAGGGGTGGAATCAGCAGTTGCCTTTCAAAATGCCTCTATCTGCACATCATTGCAACCCACCTAGCAACTCTACAACGACCGAGCAATGTGATTGGTCTGGCTAAACTTGGGAGAATAGCTACTTTCTAGCCCATTTATAGATGTACTTGCATTTCATTCAATCAAATTTCCTGTGACCAGGATACATCTTGATTTCTAGTCTATCACACTAAAAGACAAAGAAAATGTCAGACTTACTCCAGTTTCTCCAACCTACAGTTTGGATGTTTCAGACCAATAGAAAGCTTGCTCCACTCCTGAATCTCCCAGATTATTGTGACTCAGGTCCAGCTGTTTTAGACTAGAGGAGTTTGAGCTCAGAGCTGTAGATAAAGCTGTAACAGCTCTTCACTGTGAGGTTACACTCCCACAGTCTGTAGATCACACACACACACAAATATAACAACTAAGATATATAGATGAGAATCACTGCAATTGATCATTCATGTGCGTGCACACACACACACACACACACACCACACACACACACACACACACCATCCCAACAATTAATGCAATTAAGAGCAACAACCCACAGTACAGCTTTAGGATACACTCAAGAAAGTTAGATTATATTTTCTCACCTTAAGCACACAAACACAAAGTACTGTATCAATCAAACACACATACACAACATACACACACACACACACACACACACACACACAGACTATGAAAATGCCAGACTTACTCTAATGATTCCAGTCTACAGTTTGGATGCTTCAGTCCAGCGGAAAGCAGCTCCACTCCTGAATCTCCCAGATTATTATAACTCAGGTCCAGTTGTCTCAGACTGGAAGAGTTTGAGCTGAGAGCTGAAGATAAAGCTGCACAGCTCTTAACTGTGAGGTCACAACTAGCTAGTCTGGAGGGACACACGCACGCACGCACGCACACACACACACACACACACACACACACACACACACACACACACACACACACACACGTTTTAAATCTACCTCAACCTCAAAGCTGCCTACTTCTCAAATGTCAGATACATAAACCTGCAAAGCACTTTTTGTCTGCCAGAGAGGTGTGTGTGTGTATGATATTCTATATATATACAGTACAGACCAAAAGTTTGGACACACCCTCTCATTCAATGCGATTCATTTATTTCCAGGACAATTTATATTGTAGATTCTCACTAAAGGCATCAAAATTATGAATGAACACACATGCAATTATGTACTTAACAAAAAAAGTGTGAGATTATGACAAACTTTGGACCTGAACCCGATCAAGATCGTTTGGGGTGAGCTGGACCGCAGAGTGAAGGCAAAAGAGCCGAGCAAGCTCTTATCATCTCTGGGAATGAATAACTCTTCAAGACAGTTGGAAAACCATTTCAGGTGACTACCTCTTGAAGCTCATCCAAAAAATAAAAGGAGGACAAAGCACTTATCAAAACAAAAAAAGGATACTTCGATGAAACAAGAATATAAAACATGTTTTCAGTTATCTCACACTTTTTTTTTATTAAGTTAATAATGCCACGTGTTCATTCATAACTTTGTTTATTTTGTAGATTGTCACTGAAGGCAACAGTCATGAAAATAAAGTAAATAATTTAATGGGAAAGTGTGTCCAAACTTTTGGTCTGTACTGTATATATACAGTACATATGTTTGTGAGAGCGTACATAGTAACGGCTGAGTGAATGCCATTGTTGTAAAATTACAGATAGTTTATTATAAGCATTGCAAAGTACAGCCTCTACTCACTGAGCCCTTGTTGATGCTTTGACCACTGGCAGCATCCTCAGCAGACCTGCATTCGATCTTGCATGGTACCCATAATCCCACAGGTTAAACTCCTCAACTTTCTGGTCTGACATCAGCAGCGCAAAGGCCAGAGCTGACAGTTGAGAAAGAGAAAGATCCTCTCCAGGCTTATTCTCCTTCCTCAAGTAGCCCTGGACCTCCTCCACCAGAGACTGGTCATTCAGCTCAATCAAGCAGTGGAACAGGTTTATGCATCTCTCTGGGTCGGGGGCTTCACTGATCTTCTGCTTGATGTACTTGACAATTTTCTCTGTGCTCAGTGAGTTGCTTCCTCTCTGTGGTAGCAGGTCTTCTACAAGCCTCTGATTGGACTCCAGTGAGAGGCCCAGGAGAAACCTCAGGAAAAGGTCCAGGTGTCCATTTTCACTCTCTAAGGCCAGGTCCACTGCAGTTTGGTGTAGGTCACGGATGTTTGCCAGCTTCAACAGAGATGAAAATGTAGATGGCTCTTTACCCTGAATATTGTCCCATTTGTTGTGAAGATTGAGGAACACATACAGAGCTGCTAGAAACTCCTGAATGCTCAGATGAACAAAGCAGAACACCTTCCCCAGGTACAGCCCAGCCTCCTCTCTGAAGATCTGAGTGCACACCCCTGAGTACACTATTGCTTCAGTTACATCAATGCCACACTCTCTCAGGTCCTCATCATAGAAGATCAAATTACCCTTCTCCAACTGCTGAAAAGCCAGTTTCCCCAAAGACAGTATAGCCTTCTGGTTCCAGATTGTATCCGAATCATCACTGACATACTTCTGACTCATGTGTTTGAATTGTGTGATCAGGAAGTGTGTGTACATTTGAGTCAAAGACTTTGGAATCTCTCCACTCTCTGCTTTGAGTCAGGATGTACTCAAGAACAGTGGCTGACATCCAACAGAAGACTGGAATGTGGCACATGATGTAGAGGCTTCGGGATGACTTCAGGTGTGTGATGATTCTGTTGGCAAGCTTCTCTTCTGTGATTCTTTTTCTAAAATATTTCTCTTTTTGTGAGTCATCGAAACCCCGGACCTCTGTTACCTGGTCAACACACTCAGGGGGGATTTGACAGGCTGCTGCTGGACGGGAGGTGATCCATACAAGAGCAGAGGGGAGGAGATTCCCTTTGATGAGATTTGTGAGAAGGACATCCACTGAAGCAGGTTCTGTTACACTGTAGATGCTTTCATTGTGCTGAAAATGTAGAGGAAGTCTACATTCATCTAGACCATCAAAGATGAAAGCAATGTTATATTTGTCTTGGCCGGAGAAGGTAACGCCTCTTGTTTCATGGAAAAAATGATGAAGGATGTCCATAAGGGTGCATTTCTTGCCTTTCATATCTCTAATCAAGTTCAACTCCCGAAAAGGAAGAGGGAATATGAAGTGGATATTTTGGTTGGTTTCTCCATCAACCCATTCCAGAATGAACTTCTGCACAGAGACGGTTTTTCCAATGCCAGCCACTCCCTTTGTCAGAACAGTTCTTATGGGTTTGTTTTGTCCAGGTAAGGGATTGAAGATGTCAGAACATTTGATTGGTGTTTCCCCCTTTGTTACTTGTCTCTTGGATGCCATCTCTATATGTCTGACCTCATGTTCAGTATTGACCTCTACACTGTTCCCCTCTGTGATGTAGAGCTCTGTGTAGATCTTCTCCAGGAAAGTAGTTTTTCCCTGCTCTGGGACGCCTTCAAATACATGCTGAAACTTCTTCTTTAGTGTGGATTTGAGCTGCTGTTGGCATCTAGAAAACATTCCATCTAGACACAAACATACACAGTATAATATGCATTAGATATCATAAATAATCATGGTTGTCTTTTTCATGTAGCATTATAAATAAAGAAATTAAATAATGAATATTAGTTGTAAAATTGAGTAATTCACGTTCTATTGACCAAAGCTCGATATGACTAAAAAAATCAACTATTAAAACTAATATAATGAAAAACATGCATTTCACTTTTATGAATATGGATATGGTCATCTAACTAATGATCTGACTGAGTAACATATATTTTATATATTTTTGCAGTGTTTGTTAATGACAGTGTTGACAGCTTTTGTAGCTTGGTGTGTACAGTTAATTACAGTAATTTGTTGGGACCACTAGGACCAGTGCTAACCATTCAGTTGCATTAACATGAGTTATTGGGTCATATGTAACTCCAGGTAAGAGGGTGAATAACCCATTTGTATAATAAAAAGTGGAATATCCCTTTAAGTGAGAAAAAAAGGTTTTGGTGCTCCCCCTTCCAAAAATATTATGTAAGGCCTATTTACATTATAGCACAATTTAGAACAAACAACTACAGTTAAATACTATTTTAGACTACACTGTGGTAGCCAACAGGCAGGTCCCTGTGACTTTAAAACTGTGAATAGCAGAAGAGTTTAGATTGGAGTTTACTTTCCAAAGGAGTATGACCTTCAGACTGAACATTATTTTTTACACGTGGAAGGAAAATGTTTGGTGCCCTGCCCAGCACTGAGTGCCCTATGTGCACACATGGCCTGAGTACCATAACTGGTTAATACAATAAATCACTAACTTTTCTTCAGCTGCTGAGCAAAGAAGTCCTGACTCATGTTTCTCAGAATGTGCACTGCAATCTTCAGAGCTCCATCTCGGGCATCTCTCTGCTCCTCCTCCTCCTCACTACAAGGGGATTCTGGGTAATCAAGACTCAGGAGCTTCTTGAGCCTCTTTAGTTCATTCTTCATGAAAATTATGGCTTTGTGTTCCAACTCCTGATCGCAAATTATATCATTGAGATCAGATCATTCAATCAGTGATAAATAAAGACAAAAACATTCAAACACATAACTCCTCTATTCATCAGCTCAGTTGCTAAGCTGTGTGCGCGCACACACACACCTTGAATACAGTGTCAAGTGACAAGTCGTCCTTTTTGAGGGATGTTTGAACTGTCTGTTCCTTCTGTTGGAGGCTGAAGGAAACAGAAAGACAAACAAGTATCAATAGACAAGGTATCCTAAAAATGTTCCAATCACCTTTGGAAGTGAATAGAGGTCAGACATCCAGCCTTATGCTCATGTTCATCACTTTTATCCAAATTTAATGAACAGATAAAATATAAATATTATATAATAGATAATACATCAACTAAGAATTGGCTAAATGTTTCATTATAATAGGTTTATGTTATGAACCTAAACATTAAAGTCAGAATAGTAGTACAGATAACAAAAATACTACTTAATCCTTTTTCATGTAATTATGGCCTGTAACATTTAGGGAGAATGGTGGTAGCATAACAGTTAATGAATACGGCTAGCATGATAGTAGCCTTAAAATTGTGGATTTGAATCTTTGGTGCCACCATTGTGCCATTAAGTAATGCCCTAAACCCTTATAGAAACCACCGATAAGCCACTTTAGATTAAAGTGTTTGTTTAAATGCATACATTTTTCTTAAAGAATGTTAGGTGGGGACCCCATTCTCAAAATGTCTATCAATTGACATAGGGCTTGTTTTAACTACCAATGAATATAATAGTAGCCAAAAAGTAAGAAAAACTCTTGACGGCTGATTCCCACCTGGAATCAGGACTGTGTGTTCCTTTCATGAACTGACTGGTTCACTGATGTAGATCGGTCACTCTTCATGGACACACAGCTAGGTGCAGGTGAGTAGCGTCCTCTCTGTGCTTGACATGTACTGGATGAATGATGTCATGACAAATAAGACTAATTACAACAACTAATTCCATAGTTGGTAATGCATACATTTAATTTTCTGGCATCAGGAAAACATTTTCCCCAATTGATGCGCTAAAGATGTTAATTACTCGTCTACTTGTTACTAAGTTGCTGTCCTCTTCAAACTGTATGTAGACCTACTGTACATGAAGTCATCTTCTACAGATATACCCTAAAATTTTATCAAAGTCATGACACTGGGCACCCCTAATTTAAGAAATATTAAACAACATACTACATGTTAACTACCACTTATAGTGCAGTCAAAAAATAATACAGTACATAAGATGATAATTTAGATGAGCTGTTCCTACCTGGAATCAGGATGTGTGTGTTCCTTTCTGAAGCTGACTGGTTCACTGTGTGACCGGTCACTCTTCATGGACACACAGCTGGGTGCAGGTGAGTAGCGTCCTCTCTGTGCTTGACTTGTACTGGATGAATGATGTCATGACAAATTAGACAATTACAAGATAATTCCATAGTTGGTAATGCATACATTTAATTTTTTGGCATCAGGAAAACATTTTTCCTCAATTGTGCGCAAAAGATATTAATTACTCGTTCTTGTTATATTGCTGTCCTCTTTAAACTTATTGTAGACCTACTGTACATAAGTCATCTTATACAGATATACCCTAAAATTGAATCAAAGTCAGACACTGGGCACCCCTAATCTAAGAAAATTAAACAACATACTACATGTTAACTACCACTTATAGTGCAGTCAAAAAATAATACATAAGATGATAATTTAGATGAGCTGTTCCTACCTGGAATCAGGATGTGTGTGTTCCTCTCTGAAGCTGACTGGTTCACTGTGAGACCGGTCACTCTTCATGGACACATAGCTGAGTGCAGGTGAGTAGCGTCCTCTCTGTGACTCTTGACTTGTACTGGTTGATGCATGGCAATGAAGACAAATATAAAACAATTAATTAACAAACAAATTGAGAAACTATAACAAAATCACTAACTACACCTTTTAATGAGAAACTACATGCTCATCTATAAACTGTTAATCCCACATCTTTCAAAACTGAGACCTTGGCACTGAAGACACATGGCCAGATGAACAGAATATTTTGTTCATGTTTTATGTGTTAAATCTGCCTTATGATTTGTACAAAGCAATTAACAGAAAGTGCAATTTTCACTTTCTACAGTCAGGTTGCACTGGTCTAACTTATTCCCTTGCATTCATGGGCAGGTCATTAGAATTATGGCAGGTTCCAAAACTAAACAAAACAAGAAAAATGGAATCTACCTGGAATCAGGATGTGTGTGTTCCTTTCTAAAGCTGACTGGTTCACTGTGAGACCAATCACTCTTCATGGACACACAGCTAGGTGTAGGTGTGTAGCGTCCTCTCTGTGACTCTTGACTTAAGTTGGTTGATGCATGGCAATGTAGACAAATTACAAAACAACTAATGACATATGACAAGTGATTGAAAATAGATTTAAGTATGCAATATGTCATTGAATCTACTACTTTAGTTTATATGCATCTGTCTCACATCTAAGTTTACATTTAAATCAGATAAACCCTTGCCTGTAGGATGGCTCTACATCAGGGTTTCTTTCATTAGTTACAATAAGTACTTGTTTTACAGTAATATACAGTAGGCTACAAGTAAAAAGCCAGGTCGCCACATGCATTCTGAAGTTACCTATTGCTGCAAACACAATTGTAAGTAGCCTGGCCTAAATAATGAGGCTAACCATCCCCAGCTAACCCAACTGCCAGAATCACAGCTGCTCTCTGAATGGAGATTGGTTCTTGTGCACGTTCTGCCTTGGGATCAGGATGACTGAACACCTCTCTATCTGAATGGAGGTCTGTTCTTATGCTATGTCCTGATACTGAGATCAGGATGACTGAGCTCCTCTCTATCTGAAATGCCTGAGGTCTGTTCTTATATGTCTTACCTGGCTCACGATGTCTGAGCTCCTCCTATCTGAATGGAGGTCAGTGCATGTTCTTATGTATGTTCTCACCTGGGATCAGGATGACTAAGTTCCTCTCTATAGGTGCTGGTAGCATAATCTGCTGACTGAGTCCTCTTCAAGGACGTATGTCCGGATGCTGTTAAGCTCTTTATTCTGCTCTGCACCAGGCCCCTGTTCATTTAGATGTAAAAAATTATATCATAATCATTTGAACACAAGATAAAACACACAGTGTTCAGGGTTGCCAGCTCTCATGCTTCTGGATACTCATGGCAAATCTAACTTTTTAAAAATGTGCTCTAATTATCGTCATAATGTTGCTAGATAACTGCTACACACATGCATATACATACACACAAACAGAAACATACAAACAAAAACACACATACAGCACACACACACAAACACACACCTGTGAGTCTGGTGGCTGCTGCCTGCAGAGTCACTCTGCTGGTCCATGTCCAAGATTCTCCCTGCACAGCAAACACATGACTGCTGAAAATTCTCGAATCAAAGGCCATTAGCAAAATTGGCAGTAAACTACTTTGTGTCACATCCTGTCATTTCCAGTTACGAAAGCAAGATCAGCAGTTCCATCGTTTCTACTCGTCATTTCTTTTCACAGCAGAGCTCATACAGGCATCTGCTTGTCAAAAGCATTGCTAGTTAGTCAGCAACTAGGTAAGTACAACCAACAAATTTAGCATATGCTTTTCTCAGTCTGTGCCTCCAGTTTTCTCTGTAGAGCTCCCCCTACAGCTCCATAAGACTGTGCTGTGGCTTGCTACCTGAATCTTGTATATTTCCTGTCTCCACCCAAAGGCACGAGAGGCTAAAAAGTCAATAATCAACCCAAAAAGAATAGAACCATCACAATGACTCTTGCTAAATTAAGGTTAATTAGGCTAAAATAGTTGCACAGGGCCTCTTCAAATAATCAGTTGTGACCAGGCGTGTGATTATATGGGCCTGGCAGTGACATGGTAGCCTGGGCGAAAGTGACTGTTGACTATGTCATACAGTCTGGCCCAACGCAATTGAAATAGGTTTCCGTTTGGATATGATGTATGACATGGGGCCCCAGAGAATATTTTAATATTTTAATATTAATATTTTAATGTTTAGAGGGCCTAAAACCCTCAGGGCCACTCCTGTTTTTGACAATCCTTTCTCTCTCTTTCCCTCTCTCACCCACAAATTCTTCCATTTACTTTGACGCCATGTGCCAAAGTCCATTTGATATCAAATGTAGGCCTACAACAATAACTTGAGTGCTATAGATCACGCTCAATGGTGTTTTTGCCCCCAACAGCACCTTCCAGGCAGCACAGCCTAAAAGCACTACCCTTAACCTATTCCTAACCCTAACCCCCTCAACCTCATCCTAACCCTAAATTGAGTGGAGTAGTGCCTTGAAGGCAGCGCTGCCTGGAAGGCACAGTTGAGGGCAAAAAATACCAGACCTATAGGTCACTCAATACACCAACAGAAAATCTGGATATTATAGAAAGAGTTTCATTATGTGTAGACAGATTATTTATTTCTCCTCTGAATACTATATACCGTATAATGTTTGTCATTAATCATTTAGTGGCATTGCTACAGTACATCCGGTATCATTATGAGTTTAGATGACTAGAAATACGCAGTAATACATGCACACACTAAGGACAGCGACAACAATGTGAATGAATTTAATTCAAACAACTTTAACAAACATTTCTACCTTCAGAAAACCTACCTGTGGACTAAATCATATGAAGTTTCCCCATAAATGGTGTGAGGTCTTCAACAAATCACTTGTCCTCTTCACTGTAAAAACAGCCCACTAAAGAGAAAGAGTCCTATCCTTATATAACGGAGGAGTGTAATACTCAAACAGGTTACTGGATTCTCTGAGGTTGGGCTTATCAGAACTAGAAGGTTTACAGTCGGACTATAAAAAGACTTTGGACTTTAATTGTAACCCAACATAACTGCAACATCATTGTAACCATAGTATCTGCCTGCTTAGATTGCCCTATTTTTGTCAGATTTTGCCCCGTCTTGCTGTCTTGTTTCAAATTAGTTAAAACACACACAAAGACACTCAGAGTGAGCGAGCGAGAGAGAGAGAGAGAGAGAGAGAGAGAGAGAGAGAGAGAGAGAGAGAGAGAGAGAGAGAGAGAGAATGTTAGCTGTGCAATGGAACAGGGCAGGAATGTCTACTTATTGTGACAATAAAGGCCCTAAACCTAACAAAATACCTAACAGTAGCATAGAGCTCCCTCTAGTGGGATGTGAAAATACTACATGCAGTAGAATGCCTCCAGACATGTGTGGGTCAGAACCAATACAAAACTGACTGTTTACAGGCTTTAATACTTCAATCAACAGGCAATCCTACATTTTCAAACATTTGGCATGATCTGTCAGTCATATGTTAAATGATATCTAACTAAAGTAGTGATCCTCTGTGCCTTTTTCAGTGTTTAATATATGTGTCAAGGTAGCATGGACTTCAACAGAAAAATGTGCTTTATCCTATGCTAGGAAACGGCTAGTAAAAAAACAAACGGCTTACAATTTGCTGAATGCTAGACTGAAAGACAATATTGTGACTACTGATAGTCCATTTGGAAGAAGCAGGAACAAGACTTATTCTAATCAGTTTCAGAACAATTTCAGGGTGGAACCCTAGAGAGACTAGTTTACACCACTAAGAACGTAGACCCTTTAAAATGTCCCAGTCCAGTAGTGCTGATGTGTGTGGCAGCTGAATGATCATCTGGAACTGAGTATCTGGAAACTGCAGCATCGTCACACTGATGGAGGATTGATGGCTCACCAGTTAATACAAGCTTTCATACCTATCGAAGAGATTAGTCAGGTTTCATGACATGAGTATAAGGTTTCTCCATTAGGATTCCTCAACATTGACAGTTCTACTTATTCTTATTACTGTACTTCAAACATAACACAGACCATGATCATGATGATTAAATTACATATAATGAATACACTGACAAAGTTTTATATGCACATTGGAAAACTTGGATTGTGATTATTTGTGTTTTACTCATTACTTACTGTAGTTCAGTTAGTTTATATATAGAATCTTTCTTTACAGCAGAGAGCAACTTCACATCAGAGTGCTGCAGTGAGTTTCCTCTCAGGTCCAGCTCTCTCAGACTGGAGGGGTTTGATCTGAGAGCTGAAGCTAGAGATGAGCAGCTCCTCACTGTGAGTTTACAGGATAGCAGCCTGAGAGAAACAAAAATGTTTTGAGTTAATTTCTGTTTACTTTCTAGAAAGCAACTCCACTCCAGAAACTCCAAGGTTATTGTTACTCAATAATCACACATACACACACACACACACACACACACACACACACACACACACACACACACACACACGAATACGCACACTTACTCCAGTATCTCCAGTCTACAGTTTGGATGTTTCAGACCAGAAGCAAGCAGCTCCACTCCAGAATCGCCCAGATTATTGTGACTCAGATGCAGCTGTTTCAGACTGGAAGAGTTTGAGCTGAGAGCTAAAGATAAAGCTGCACAGCTCTTTACTGTTAGGTTACACCTCCACAAGCTGTAGACACACAGACACAAACACACACATTACAAGTAAGGCTTGAGATGAGAATCACTGCAACTGAATACAGAAAACAGCTCCAGAGGAACACACACACACACACACAAACAAATACAGCACACAGATCAGACTTAGAGTCTCATTTTTTATATATGCAAACACACACACACAAACAAATGAACACACAGCTAAAATACAGACAAATGAGAGTTACAGTCTACACACACACACACACACACACACACACACACACACACACACACACACACACACACACACACACCAACAACAATGGTCCTCACAGTACACCAACTTCAGACAGGTTTAGAGATTAACAGCTACTCAGTTTTAGTTTAAGGTTTAAGTTTACACATGCGTGTGCGCACACACACACACACACACACACACACACA
>JAODXP020000034.1:4811586-4823531 GCA_027497455.2 Sardinella longiceps
CGCAGGTTGTTGCAAGCAGTTACAAGCCATCACAAAAGATTTAACATGTCAAATCACAGTTTCAGGGTTTTAGAACGTTGCAGGTTTTTAGAACGTCGCAGCCCAACTCGTCGCGGATCTTTGGTCTGTAGCCACCTTTAGATAGAGAGAGAGATAGAGACTGAGAGAGAGAAAGAGAGAAAGAGACTGTGTGTGTGTGTGTGTGTGTGTGTGTGTGTTTGTGTTGGGAGCATTTTGCCGTTTATCTGCCATTCATCATTCATCACATCTTTACACAAATATACACATAAGGATCATCCACTTTTCTGTCTGATACCTGTGGTCATGATGACTGTCTTCCTGACTGAAGTTGATGTCTTTTCCCTTTGACCGGTCACTCTTCATGGACACACAGCTGTGTGCAGGAGAGTCTGATCTCTCATCCACTGGCCTTCAGCAAAGTAAACACACCATACAGCAGTTAAACATGGGTTCCTCTTACTCTCTCATGGACCTTGTCATTAGAGTGTATAAACCCACAACTCACAACCAAACACACTGCACTTTACACACACATGGGTGGTTGACATATTTGGATGATTTTTTTTTTTATCTTAATTTTAAATCATGGAAATCATTGGATTATATGCTACCAACCCGTATGTTTTCAAATATATAGTGGTCTTGTAGATTTCTATACAAATGATATGAATGATATGAATGTTATTGCGTATTAAATTAGAAATGGGCATAATGTGTTAATGCAAGTGGATTTATCCTGATATTTTACCATTACTAAATATAGGTATAGCATTTGTTATGTGCAAATAGCCTACATTACATTTTGGATTATTTTACTTCATCAACTGGCCAGATCACAGGACTGGTGTTCGTAGCTTATGTTCTGAACACTCATTGAATCTTTGGTACCTTTCTCTACTCTACTTTCTAATACTACGTCATATGGTAGAATTTACCAAGTCTTTGTCCAATCTGATTATTCTTTTAGGGATTACAGTCATAGTTATGTAAGGCGTGTACATAATTTACATAAAGTACATCATTTTCAGCTAGTTAAACACATCAAAGAGTTCAGAGGGCTGTTTTACAAAAGAAAACTCTTTCTTTGTTTACAGCTGATGTTCTGCATGGGATTCTGTGATACTGGTTTATCCCTGTCCAACATCCAAAGGTTACAACTTGTCATAGACAGACATTTGCCCATAATCTTTCAATTTACCTTGTTCTAGAAGGACCAAAATACTTGCAAGCTTTGCTGACACTATTACCCATCTTAATGTTTTTATGATTAATAACCAATAAGGCTAAATTTTCTTCAGAATTCTCTCCAAATTGAGTGTCACACCAAATAACATGGCGTCAAAATAATCATATGGTGTCAAAATAACTGAAGCAGGAGTGCCAGATAAACTGGATTTTTAGGAAAACATGAAGAAAGATAAATAATTGTGTACTTTCAATGCCCTTCTGAAGTGTTGATTTTCCCCCTGAAAGAAGAAGGACCCTCACTGAAAATATGGTGTCACACCATATGATATTGATTTTCGGGACAAAACGTTTTTGTTAATAGTGGCATCAAAATATTCTGCCTGAACTTTTGGCTAAGCACCCTTAAAAAGTCAACATCTGGGTGATCAATATATCATGGTATCATTATATGAAAATGAATACATTTTCTTGTTTTTACCCTAAGTCAAACTTAATGAAATATCGGAACAGTCACGCCATATGAGCTTTTACTGATTTGGCTGAAAATGGTGAAAAATTAGAAAAGTAATTCCATTAATGCTTTGTATGTTCATTTAGAAACTGCACTTTCTGAACAATATCACCACAGTTTTTGACACACTTTTCAACCATTTAAGAATGGTTGATAGACTGGGACAAAAAAAGGCCATGTCTTGTTAACCACACACATACACTCACACACACACCTGACTTTTTTCCCACATTTTAGATTTTCCATGAGCATATATTCACAGTTTTTGTTTTGTTATTAATCTCTTCACCACTTATCAACCCTTGACCTTCATTGTGCTTCCTTTCTGTTTTTTCAAAAGAAAACTTCTTTAAAGAAAAGTATCATCCACCTTTCCTGCTGATACCTGTGGTCAGGATGACTGTCTTCATGACTGAAGTCTATTTCTTGTCCCTTTGACTGGTCACTCTTCATGGACACACAGCTGGGTGCAGGAGAGTCTGGTCTCCTTTTCTGAATTGGTCTGTCAATCAAAACATAACATTAGAGGCTACAGCTTGTTTTTAGAAAGAAAAACACACAGTAATGAATCATAAAATAACAACCACAGCACACAGACACACACACACACCTTTTAGGCTTACTTCCATGTCCACCAGCAGAGTCTCCATGTTGACTCATGTTGGTGGGAGAGTCACCTGCTACCTGTTCGAGATACAAAAGTAGGCTGTTGACACATTGGCTTGAATAGTGTTATTTATTTACACTTAAAAACTTGCAACTCATTCAGGAAATCCATGACATAAAAAACAACTTTGCTGCGTTGGCAGGTTAGCGTTGTGGCTATGATTGTCGTCGCAAATATAGATAAAAGACAGCCCAAAGGTTCAAAGGTGGTCTGAAGGGTAAATAATCGTACAAGACTCAATTCTCGAACAAGCAGGTTTTAAAATGCCTTTACCTTTTCCGCCGATAATCCACACTTTCATCAATACACAAAATAAATATGACGCACAATTAATTTGTTCTCGTTGTAGAGTACGATGCTTTCACTTTCTTTTTGCATGGGTCTGTGAACACTCAACACAAAGCTTCCGGGTTTTCTTATCCAATCTCACCACCAGGTGGCAGTATCTCAACACCGATTTTATATTTCCATTGGCTACACTCACTAAGTCACTGCGCTGATTATCTGGCTTCTCTAACGCTTTTTTTTACACAATTGCTAACATTGATTAAGTATTTAATCAGTGTTAGTGTTACTCATTTTACAAAATGCTCGCAACAGTGGCGCACACACTCATTCGATATTCATACTGTAGGATATGGTTTACAGTGTGAATTTGTGTGTGTGTTACAACTAGAGCTTAGATCGGGCCCAAAAAATTGAGCCCGACCCTACCGAAGACCGATCATTTTCTGCCCAAGCCCGGCCCGACCCGAGAGATAACGTGTGATAATGAGCCCGAGACCGATTTAAACCCGACATGTTAAATAGCCCTAATAATGGCCTACTTTTGTAACTGCATGTTCAACAACAATTCCGGATTGATTTACAGACATTTGTTCAGCATATTCTTGAGGCATATTGCCTGTTGACAAGACTTCATGTCTGTGTTGAGGTCCACGTCTTTCTGTCATACCTTGTGCTGACACACAGCTCTGCGCACCTCTCATTCACTGAGATTAGATAGGCTACTCATTCATTCATTAGACTGTCATGCTGGCAAATCCACGAAAAAATTAATAACCAGAAGTTTTCTGGCAATAGACAGAGGTTATAATGCGTTGTGCGCTGCAACGTTTACCTTTATTGTATTCAGAAACACCGTAATTTCTCCAAATGTATCCACTTTCACTTTCGGTTCCCACGCGAAAGAAGCACGATTTTACTGACAAACAAACTTGATGTTTCCTTATGCTTTCCACTGGACTGGATTAATTTTATTTTATTTTTCCCCCATCACATTAGAAGCTTTATATTACGTTATAGGTCTGATGTAGCCGACAGAGCGCAGCTGACGGGTGCTGCTCAACGCTGCGCAGAGCTGTCCAAACATATTTTTTTCTATTAATCACCTTGGGCTTAGGCCCGAATCACACACAAACTGCGCGTTCGCGGTGCGGGAGCGGGGCGGTCCGTAAGCGGTCCGTGAGCGGTGCCTGTGGACTTGGGCATTCACACAAGAAATTGTCTCTGCGGGGTTCTGCGCGAAGCGGCTGCCCGAGCTCTGCATTCAAAATCTATGGACACCGCGCAAGTCTCGCTTACCGAGCTGAAAACGCTTGGAAAAATAGAACTTGTTTCTATTTCAAAAAAGCAGCGCGGGAGCTGCGCGGTTCACCGCTCAGAAACCGGACAGGAGCCGCGCAGAACACGCGTGCAGTCTGAATGACCTAACCTCTTACGCCCGTGATCCACCAGCAAGGGAAGCGAACTCCTTCACTTCGCATTACACCGCACCGCTCATGTTCGCAAATCTGTTTGTCGTGGGTGTGTTTCAAAACACAGTTGCTGTTGAGTGGTTGAATTAAGATAGCCCTCCCAATCGCGTATCTGTCATTGGATACTCGCATGCGAAAATCGCTCTCATTTGCATATAGTTGGGCATTGCTGAACTTTTTCCGCGTCCACCTAGCCGCATCGCTTAACCAGAATGCTTTGCAGACGCGACGGTCGCTTCTCATTGAAATGAATAGAGGTACCGCGGTGCGAAATTCGCTTAGCTTGCTGGTGGATCACGGGCGTTAACATGTATTCTAAATGAAAACATTTTTTGCTGAGTTACTTAACCATAATACATACAACTTTATTGGGTGTCACACCATATAGCGTCATAGGCTAAATAAATAAATTAAAAAAACATATATAAAGCATAGGCCTATTTATGGAACATTGATCATGAGCCCGGCCCGGCCCGAGCCCGATAGATTGACGGCAAATGTCAGCCCGAGCCCGGCCCAAGTTCGGGTAGGGCTAGGGCCGGGCTCGGGCTTGGGCAGCGAATCTAAACTCTAGTTACAACTCACAAGAGGGTTTTTTTTTTTTTTTTTTTTGAGTTCTAGAAATTTTGCATCCTTGTACTATTGAATCACTAATCACTAAGGATCCATAGTGATCTGTTTTATTCCAAAATGACCATAGGTCTTGTGCTGTTGTAGTTGCGGGGCTACATAGTCTAGCCTAAACCTAGGCCTGCATTAAAGGACCAAGCCAGCTTTTGGGGAAAAGCACTCATCCTCCTCCTCTTGAGTTCACCAGTTTAGTTTTACCTTTCATCAGTTCATCCAGTCCATTCAATGACCTATAGTAGGCCACGGTGACCAGATGTTGACAGCAGTGTTTCAGTGGTAAAATAAGAGGTGGCTAAACTGTGATCAGTGCAAAATGCAGAATCAGTGTTGTTATCACATTTTAAATTCATATAATACAGTGGGATTTGGCATTTGTGCTCTACTGAAATCAAGAAGTGAATAAACTCTTGTTCCATAGAGAGGTGGTGAACTGAGTCTACTTGTGTTTACCACTACACCGATACCACTACATCCCTGGTGGACAGCCAAATATTTTAGTGGCCTGTCCACTGTTCATGTTTTTTAGGAAATGGAGGGAAATGTCCCTGATTTTCATCCCAGAGGTTTGGTCATCTTATGCTAGACTGGAGCTAAAATTGTCAGACTAAGAGTGGACCTACTGGAATCCACTAGGTTGGTCAATGTGCAGGTACTCATACACCCAGGGTTGCACCTAAACGTTAGACTGGCAAGACTGGCAAGCAAACACAGTAGCCATCTAATAATAATAATAATAATAATAATAATAACAATAATAATAATAAATAATTTATTCCTTATTCCTTCTTCAGTCTTCCAAAGTGGTCACAGAAAGAACAGAGTGACTGTCCAAGATTGTCAACCTTGTGTGTGAGAGAGCGACACTTTAAAGATGTAAGTGTAAAGAGAGACACTTTAAAGATGTGACTCTCTCTCTCTCTCTCTCTCTCTGTGTGTGTGTGTGTGTGTGTGTGTGTGTGTCTCAGCCCAGGTGAGATGGTCAGGGTGGAGTCAAGCTGGCAGAGCAGGTTTCGGAGGAGGTTCCTGCTCAGGTAGTTCTCACCTTCTTTCTCTATTTCCCTTCCTCTCTCTATTCCTCTTTGAATCTGCTACTAATCTCCCTCTCCCTCCCTATTTCTCTTCCTTTCTCTCTCTCTATCTTTGTATCTGCTACTCATCCTCCTCTTCTGCCTCTTTCTTTTTTGCTATTAACCCCCCTCTCCCTCCCACTCTTTTTGGCTATTAACACCCCCCCCCCCCTCTCTCTCTCTCTCTCTCTCTCTCTCTCTCTCTCTCTCTCTCTCTCTCACGCACACACAAACATGAACACATTTTTTTTTTTCATTTGGATTTTTTACACTGGGGAAGGGTAACAGATCCTCATACACTCATGTTATAGAATTAAACATGTCTTATCAAACTAGAGTGCAACTCATCACTAACGCAAACACAGACACAGACACACACACACACTCTCTGCCCAGTCTTGTCCAGTCAAACTGTAGTATTACAGGTTTTCTGAGAGAGGTCATAACACATTCAGCACTGATCCATCTGGACTTCTTTGCTGACAGAGGGGCTCATTTACTGATGAAAGGTTTCTGTTGTTACACACAAGATCAGAAGAGGAAGTTGGTCTCAGTGTCTTTCTCTTTCCAATCTTCAGCCAGAAGGTTTTTGTTTTAGTTTTCCTTCATGTTTTTTCTTTCAGTCACACATGTTCACATTGGCTATGCAGGTCTGTGTGGATATCAGCGGTTGCATTATGCTGTGGTCTGCTAAGTCTGTCTCCTGTGTGTGTGTGTGTGTGTGTGTGTGTGTGTGTGTCTACAGGCCGAAGAGCTGTGCAGCTTTATCCTCAGTTCTCAACACAAACCTTTCCAGTAAGAAACAGCTACACCTGTGTGTGTGCACGTGTGTCTATCTTCTGCAGCCTCCAAGTCTCATTACCCATCATTATGTGTCACACATACACAGGGCTCATTAGCATACTGTATGAATACAACCGGAACTTGTGCAGTATCAATGAGAGGACACACACACACACACACACACACACACACACACACACACACACACACACACACACACAGCACTTCTTGCCATTAGGATAATAACCTGGAAGGAAAGAGACAGAGTGAGGGTGAAAGAGATGGAGGAAGGAGAGAGAGAATGATACCTTATGGACCAGCAGATAGACAGACAGACAAATAGATCGATCGACAGACAGGTAGATAGATGAGAACAGTCAGAAACGTAGGCAAGCAGACAGGCAGACTGTCAGTAGCTCACAATAAAGCTGTGTCAAAATGCACATACAGTATAAATATCAATTGGCCCAAGGTACCAACAAAGATACTTTAGTTCATCAACCACCTCTGGTTCCAATCTAATCCAGGTCATATCATCCACAGTTCTAATCTCACCCAGGTCATGTGATTCAAGGTTCCAATCTGACCCAAGTCACCCAAGTGGTTCTTGTCTTAAGCAAATCAAGCAGTCCAAAGCTCCAATCTGAAGCAGATCATATGGTGTATAGTGCACACTGGAAAGAAGAGGAAAGAGAGGAAATAGACAAGAGAGAGAAAATGAGAGACAAATATGGGGAAAGAGAGAAGAGGATGAAAAAAGACAGCAAAGAAAAACACAAATAATAGACAGAAGAGAAAATGAGTGAGAAGAGATTTGGGGTAAGAGAAAAAAGAGAAATAGAAGGAGGGAGGAAAGTGAACCTGGCAGAGAGAAAGACAAGAGAGAGAGAGAGGGGGGGATGATGGACAGAACAATTCCAGTGTTTTCTCTCATCTGTTCATAAGAACTGCAATCAAGGTTTGATTAAAAAGAATTGATAAATAATTCTCTCATTAAACAAATCTTCCAAACTCAAATCAGAATTTCAATCAGAACAATACATGTTTGAGCGCAAAAAAAAAAAAAAAAAAACACACAAATAATAGACAGAAGAGAAAATGAGTGAAAAGAGATTTTGGGTAAGAGAAAAAAGATAAATAGAAGGAGGGAGGAAAGTGAACCAGGCAGAAAGAGAGAAAGACAAGAGAGAGAGACAAAGGGAGAGATGGACAGAGGAATTCCTGTTTATTCTCTCACCTGTTCATACGAATTTAAACTGTAATCAAGGTTTGATTAAAAAGAATTGATAAATAATTCTCTCATTAAACAAATCTTCCCAACTCAAATCAGAATTTCAATCAGAACAATACATGTTTGAGCGTATCAGCTAAGGCTGAATTTGAATTTTGCATTACAAAATTCAGCCTTCAGCCCCTAGTCACTTTCCCAAGCAGCTCTTCTCCTACTGCATATCTGCACTTTATGCCTCCTCTTCCTACCCACTACCACCTCCCCATTAATGCACAATAGGCTAATGGGCATCAGATGCCATTTTATTGCAGGAACTACAGTATGTGACAAATCAACATTTTTGTATCACTTGTAAATATTTCATTCATAGAATGAAATCAGATTAGACACACGTTACACATTAGTTACATTACATTACACATTACACATTAGTTACAAATAATAATCAATCAAGCCACAAATATTATTTTAATCAGTTTAGAGATAAGAAACTAGAGCCTTTACAGTGTCCCAGTCCAGTGGTGCTGATGTGTGGGGCAGCTGGATGATCATCTGGTACTGAGTGTCTGGAAACTGCAGCATCTGCAGCAGCTCTGCTCCAGTCACACTGATGGAGGATTGATGGATCACCAGCTAATACCTGTTGAGGAGATTTGGTAGATTCCATCATCCTCAGTATGAGGTTTCTCCATTAGGATTCGTCAACACTGACATGTGTAAACATGAAGAACACCTCTGTGCTAGTCAAACTCATTACAGGTTCTGTAGTTCCAGCTTGGTAAATACACATCACACAGACCATAATAATAGAAATCACACTTATTCAGCAAACATAACTGGGCACATTAGTTGGACAGAAACCCAGCTATTGTAAAGTTTTAATGCACAATGGACCACTTGGATTGTGTTTATTTGTGCTGTATGCATTACTTACAGTAGTTCAGTCAGTTTATATGTGGGATCTTTCTGTAGAGCAGAGAGCAGCTCCACATCAGACTGCTGCAGTGAGTTTCCCCACAGGTCCAGCTGTCTCAAACTGGAGGGGTTTGATCTGAGAGCTGAAGCTAGAGATGAACAACTCCTCACTGTGAGATTACAGTTATACAGCCTGAGAGAAACACATCAGACATAACTGTTGTTAATGTGTGTTTAAATATTGGTTTTAATTATGACCAATTGTTTATATGTAAATCACTTTGTACTTTCTCACTTTGACACACCAACACACACCGCTAATTACGATCCCCCAGAATACAGTTTTAGGATACACACAATTGCATCATATAGGAATAGAGTACATAGTTTATTATAGGGTTACAGTCTCAGTTCACACACACACACACACACACACACACACACACACACACACCACACACACACACACACACACACACACACACACACACACACACACACACACACACACACACAACAAGCTGCCAGCTCCAAATCAGTACATCACAGTATAAAGATAAAAAGCTCAGTAGAGGCTCTCTCTCTCTCTCTCTCTCTCTCTCTCTCTCTCTCTCACTCACTCACTCACTCACTCACTCACACACACACACACACACACACACACACACACACACACACACACACACACAGCCAATTCTGATTGGAAAGGTTTGAGCTTTTCCTGCACAGCTCATCAGACTGTAGACACACAGACACACACACACACACATTCTGTCTCTCTCACTTTCTCACACAAACACACACACACACACAAACACACACATTCATGCGCGTGCACACACACACACACAAAACAGATTCATAGATTCCGTATTCTCCTGTATTCATAGTTTCAGTATTGACAGTCTCACACACACACACACACACACAAACACACACACATATATATGAGATAAACAGCTCAGTATATGATTACAGTCTCTCTCTCTCTCTCTCTCTCTCTCTCTCACTCACTCACTCACTCACTCACTCACACACACACACACACACACACACACACACAGGTTAGTACAGTACAGTACATAGATTAGCAGGTCCGTATAGGTAGGGTACAGAGATCACAAACACATACAGGTACAGAGGGTACAGAGGTCACAAACACACACACACACACACACGTCAGTACTCATTCAGTATTGACAGACACACACACACAGACACACACACACACACACACACACACACACGAGTATTCTCCAGCTGAGTACAGTGCAGTATAGAGATTAACAGCTTAGTATAGGATTACAGTCTCTCTCACTCTCTCTCTCTCTCTCTCTCTCTCTCTCTCTCTCTCTCTCTCTCTCTCTCTCTCTCTCTCTCTCTCTCTCTCTCTCTCTCTCTCTCTCTCTCTCTCACACACACACACACACACAAACAAACATACAAACACACAGGTGTAGCTGTTTCTGACTGCAAAGATTTGTGTTGAGAACTGAGGATAAAGCTGCACAGCTCTTCAGCCTGTAGACAGACACACACACACACCGCACACAGGTCAGTACAGTACAGTACATAGATTAGCAGGTCCGTATAGGATACGGGTACAGGTAGGGTACGGGGATACAAGTCTCTGTGTATCACAAACACACACGTATACACACACACAACACACACACACACACACACACACACACACACACACACACACACACACATATAGGTCAGTACAGTACAGTACAGTACATAGATTAGCAGGTCCGTATAGGATACGGGTACAGGTAGGGTACGGAGATACAAGTCTCTGTGTATCACAAACACACACACAAACACACACGTATACACACACACACACACACACACACACAGATTATTAGATTCAGTTTTCAATGCTAGCACAGTACATCCATGATCAGCCCCTATACTGATCAGTCAGCTCGACAGGCACACACACACACACACACACACACACACACACACACACACAGGTGAAGCCGATTCTGACTGGAAAGAGCTGAGGATAAAGCTGCACAGCTATTCAGCCTGAAGACTCTCTCTCTCTCTCTCTCTCTCTCTCTCTCCCTCTCTCTCACGCACACACACACACACACACACACACACACACACACACAGATTCACAGATTCAGTATTCCATAGGTCAGTACAGTACAGTGCATGGATTAGCTACTCTGTAGAAGGCGAACACACACAAAATGACTTACCATAATGTCTCCAGTCTACAGTTTGGATGCTCCAGACCAGTAGAAAGCAGCTCTACACCTGAATCTCCCAGATTATTGCCACCCAGGATCAGCTGTTTCAGACTGGAAGAGTTTGAGCTGAGAACTGAAGATAAAGCTGCACAGCTCTTCACTGTGAGGTTACAATTATACAGCCTGTAGACACACACACACACACATTACAGGTAAGGTGTAGATATGAGAACCACTGCATTTGAATATTTGACAACACAGTATCAGGAAACATAAAGATGCATACACACACACACACACACACACACACACACACACACACACACACACACACACACACACACACACACAGACACACACACACACACACACACACACACAGCCGAATCTGACTGGAAAGGTTTGAGCTGATAAAGCTGCACAGCTCATCAGCCTGTAGACACACACACACACACACACACTTCTCTCTCTCTCTCTCACACACACAAACACACACAAACACACACACACACACACACACACACACAAACACACACATTCACGCGCATGCACACACACACACGCAAAAACAGATTCATAGAATCAGTATTCTCCAGTATTCATAGTTTCAGTATTGACAGTCTCCACACACAGACACACACACACAAACACAGACACGCACGCACACACACACACACACACACACACATGAGTATTCTCCAGCTGAGTACAGTGCAGTATAGAGATAAACAGCTCAGTATAGGATTACAGTCTCTCTCTCTCTCTCTCTCTCTCTCTCTCTCTCTCTCTCCATACACACACACACACACACACACACACACACACACACACACATAGGTCAGTACAGTGCATAGATTAGCAGATCTGTATAGGATACGGGTACAGGTAGGGTACAGAAATACAAGTCTCTGTGTATCACAAACACACACGTATACACACACACATAGACACACACACACACACAC
>JAODXP020000034.1:4823631-4826131 GCA_027497455.2 Sardinella longiceps
ATGTGGAATATATCAGGTATGTGTGTTAAGAATAAGTGTGGTCTAGGAGAAAAACAGAAAAGGAAAACACATTTGGTTCCATAATATAAACTTACATCATTAGTAAGTACAAATGTGACTAATTAAACTGAATAATTCTCAGTTATAGTACAGTTCTGTTCCTACTGTGGCTAAATGGTGCCATCTAGAGGCCAAACGCGGCCATTCACATGCATATTAAATTAACCACCTGTAACTCACATGGCTATTTAAATGCTAATTGCAACCTCGGAAAACTCCGCGACGATTATTATGCAAATCGGAACATAATGACAGTAATTAGCACATAGTTAAACTACTCTGAGCACTATGAAATTCACAAAACAACAGTAGACTTCAAATAGCATGACGTGCATGACGTTAATCAAACCTAGAAGTTACCATCACATGTTCTGAATGCTAACTGATAAGGCTACAAAACGAACACATTCACAGGATTTAGAAATTACCAACAGAAGATAAAACTTACAGTTCGTCATCGACACACATCTACTACTTCAAAGGACATACAGGTGAAGGAAATTACCATCTAACTACTACTATTAAGCTAAGCTATGGACGAGTTGACTGGAGCATCCTCATAGAGCTGCAGGCGCTGCTTCACTCGTGGCAAAAGTGTGGCCCAAACACACGCGATTGCGCATGCGTGACGTCAGGGACTTGTTCATTAGAGTTCTGTCAGTGGCCTTTCCAACACACACACACACACACACACACACACACACACACACACACACACTCATACACACACACACACACACACACACACATACACACACACACACACACACACACACACAAACACTGACCTGGGAGGATGGCTGCTCTCTGCAGAGTCTCTCTGTTGGTCCATTGTTTAGAGGCAGGATTCTCTCTCACTGCACAGCAAACACTTTCAGCACACTAATATTCATTCAGAGTCACCACATAAATATAACTTCATTCAAGACGACCACAAAGACATTTTTGCCACCATTTTACGGTGTAAATCATTAAACTCACTTTAATTCTCTCTCTCTCTCTCTCTCTCTCTCTCACACACACACACACACACACACACACACACACACACACACACACACACAGACAGACAGACACACACACACACACACACACACACACACTCTATGACAAAGGCAGCATGTGCTAAAGTTCATTTCTTATCAAATGTTCAGCAAAATCTTGTCAGTGTCATAGGTTACTATGCATGTATTAAAAATGCAAGGAAATAACAGTATAGCCTTTTCTAAGTAAAGTATCTGAGTTTCTAAGTTGTGTTTAAACTGTAATGTAACACACCAGACCACTACACAGTATTGTTGCTCCATTCTAGTCGTTCATCACTACACAGTATTACTATGAGTTTAGATGATCACAAAAGTCTCTGCTGATACAACATACTGCACGCAATTATAAGAACAAAAACATAACATTTATAAAACCTTCTGCAATATTACCAATGACTTAAATACTCACCCAAAAGTTACATTTTTGAACAGACCGCTAGAACCGTTCGTCTTCTTCAGTGGAAAAACAAGTTTCTAAAGAGAAAGTGTCATATCTTTATGACTGAGGAGTGTAATAATTAAACAGGTTTCTAAAGAGAAAGAATTACATCCTTATGACTGAGACCTGTAATGAAACAGGTTACTGGAGTCCACTGATTGGCCAGTTGAGTCTGAATGCTGATCTAACTGTTTATCTGATCCAGTCTAGTGGGTTTATAGTCATGAGTCATAATCAAGCTGAGACCTTTGGATCTCAGGAGCTTCTACAGGATTTTATTTCTGGTCTGAAGGTGAAAGAAAGAAAACGGCAGCAGCAGTTTATCCTTAGTCTAGTCTACAGGGGTTTGGCCCAGGCTCACCCAAGGGCCCCATGTGCAGCTGTTACGCCACTGGGAATCTGAGTGTGTATAAAGTGTGGTGTGTGTGTGTGTGTGTATATGCATGTACATGTATGTGTGGAGGCTGCTGCAGTGAGTGTGTTGACTCCCATGAGGGGAGTGTGTCCAACGTCTTTGAGTGTGTGTCCCCCTTTGCAGCTCGCGCTTGGAGAAGTGTGTGTCAGCATCTGTGTGTGTGTGTGCGGCGTCCAAGGGTGTGTTTGTCGGGCATCCAAAGGAGTGTGTTTGTCAGGCGTCCATGGGTAGGAGTGTGTGTCCCTCTACTTAGCTCGCACTTGGAGAAGAGTTGTGTGTCGGGCGTCCAAAGGAGTGTGTGTTGAGTGTCCGTGGGTGGGAGTGTGTGTCCCTCTACTTAGCTCGCACTTGGAGGCCTGGCTGATTTCTGTTTATGTGTGTGTGTGTGTGTGTGTGTGTGTGTTGTGTGGGAGAATGTGTAAGAATACATGACAGTGCAGGACAGGGGCAGGATTGGTAGGAAATGTGCATATGTTGTTTAGTGAATGCATGAGATGGATGGATGAATAAACACCAACTTCAAATATTACTGATAGATTT
>JAODXP020000034.1:4831131-4833631 GCA_027497455.2 Sardinella longiceps
GGCTAGGGAAATATCTTTATTCGATATTATAAACTTGGCTTAGTTAGCTGCTGGACTTCCACCTAATAACCAAGAGCTCAAAAAATAAAACTAAACAAAAAACACTACACATTATGATATAGACCTATAATTTGAATAGAAGAGTTTTTCTATCTCCCATTTGCAGAAAGTGAACACCCCAAATCCGTTTGCCAGTTCAGACTTCAGTGCTGAAGTCTCACACAGAATAAAGGGGAGGGGTTTGAGTTTCAGGTCTTTTTCTTTGCTGTAGCAGCTATACTTGCATAGAGTAGAGCAACTAATGCCATAGAGTTTAAAAAATAATAATAATAATAATAAAAAAATAATAATAATAACTTATAGGCCTAAATTAAAAAAAAATATATATATGGGCAATTCCAGCGTTATGGACGTGACATTTTCGTGCATTATTGATGAACAAAAGGCCACATAACCTCCGCAAACCTAGCAGTATTTCACAATTTTTTTTCATATTCTTCTGCAAACTCCATGGCTGAATACAGGCAAACAGAAAAAATTAATATCATGATTTGCATCATAACAATATGAGCCTTTCAATTTGCGTTATGGACGTGACGAAAAACGGACAAACTTTTGAGAGAGCGTAGTTTTTGCTGTGAAGTGTGTGAAATTTCTAGAGAAATGTAAATATTACTACATTCATACCAAACAGGACACCTCAGTAAAGACAGAGAAAGACTTAATTTCAAATGTAAATGTAAAAAAGTTGGTTTTCATTGGGAGAAATGGCGTTATGGATGTGACGTTATGGACGTGACGTCTGGAAAAACCCTCCAAAACGATACAAAACAATTGTGAATGGTGGATTTTAACTTGTAACGAGAGAAATAGTAATAGAACAATGATAAATGACTGATAATATAGCAGCTTTGTGTTTGTTATCACCCACTTATGCCCATTATAAGCCCCTCCATAGACTTACATTATAGCTGAATAGGGTAAAAAATTTAACAAACAGATATCCTTTCGAAACTTGCTCAGTTGAATATTTACATAGAGACAATACTTTTTTATATTGGAAGTTTTCTGAAAGAATTTGTATGTCCATGTAGGTGAGACTTGAAGTTTTAAGGTGAGGTTTACTTTTTCGTGGAATTGCCCATGTACATTTTTGGTTTGATTTTGGTTTTTTATCCTCTTGATCTAGGCCATGATGGTATGATGAGCTGTGCTGCATCATTTTTATTATATATTACTGTATAAAAGGGATAACCAAGTAGCCTTGATGTTACACTCAAACACAGGCTCAAAGTCATGACTACAATTGAGTCAATCAAAAAAATGTGTGCCTGGTAGCCAGGCCAGTCACATGCTCACACACACACAGTAGGTTTTTAGTCCCACAGGTGACATGTGGGCCTGTCATTTTCAGTACTATTGTAATGTGGCAATAGTACTTTGCAAACTACTTTTTGGTGTGAAATCAAATCAAATTAGGTAAGCCTTTGAATTAATTGCTTTAGCAACCTGGTAAAATGCACCAGAATGAAGGATATTGCATGAAAATTTGAAAATGCTTACAAAATCCCTGACCTGACCCCCCTAGCCTCTGTATAAAGACAAGCATTGTTGTTATTAAGATAGGAGACTTTTTTGCAGCATTCTCCATCCCTCTTGTAATTAATACGTACTTTTTATTAGAGTTGGCATGTTGTTTGTAAATTTTGCTTTAAAAAAAATTTTGAGCCCCTGCCCCTCCAAAGGTCTCTGCACGGCCCTGGCAGAGTTCCTAGGGCCAGTGGCGCAAAAAGGGTATGCACTATATGCGGTGCATATGGCTAGGGGGGCGCCGAAATGGCAGGGAGGGAAAAAAAGTTTTGTATATCAACGTGTGGACATCTATGTTTAAAGGAGCTGCTTATAACTCACTATCCTCTAAATATGCTGTTTAAAATAATGTAGGCCTAAGAAAGAACCCTCCCCTCTACTTTATTGTCCACAGTTTTAATTCAACCTAAGTTGAGGAGTGCGCCCATAGCCTGTCACCTATGGACGTGCGCCTGTTTGAAGCAAGATTGAGAGGGCCAAAAAAGTAGGCTATACCATTTCGAGTTAGAAAGAGCTAAAGACAAAGATGAAAGCACGTGAAATCATATGTCAAAGATTGTTGTGCATGAATGATAGCAGGTAACCTTAAAATTGTCCCTATTTTGAAAAATAGCGAACGCATTTAATATTGCGATGCGGTCGCGTACGCTTATGATCTCCAAATCTATCCGTTTTTTTTTCTATTTAATAACTCCATACATATACCATTTGAAAGAACGTCACAAGAGCAACTCATCTATGGTGGTCACTAGTTGCTGTGATAAACGGTTTATCCTACAGATTAATTAATGATTTCGAAGTACTGTAGGCTATTGTGGAAACAGTTCTGTATGCATGACGAGCCATATAAAACGGGCTGCATTCCAAAAACAGTGGAAGTCAAAGGCATACCTATGTGTAGATCTACAAT
>JAODXP020000034.1:4838631-4856131 GCA_027497455.2 Sardinella longiceps
AAGAGGGAGGCAGACAATGTGGTTTGGTTAACCGAATTATATTTATTATAAAATAATCAGAGATAAATAAGAATACTGCAGTCAAATTAAAGATGTCTAGGGGATAGAAATAGAATGTAGGTTATGTGAGTGCATTGATGGAATGCAAGTGTCAGTTGTCAGTAGCCTAATGTAGAGTTTAAAGAAGAGGTTAAAAAAGAGAAAAGGTGCCTGTGGGAGAGAAAGCCAAACAAAGTGTCCACAACACAACCCAAATGTGCCCAACCGAAAAGTGACCTTCAGAGAGAAAGTAAGGACCCCTTTTAAAGCCACACCCTTGACTCAGGTGTAACTAATAAACTAATTAGGTAGACAAGGCTGGCAGAGTTGACGCACTGGCTATGCCAGGCCTGAAGAGGGCACAGGGGGTCGTAACACTACATCTTTAAGTTACTGATTACTGATGCTTGCATTCCATCCACACACTCACATACATCTAAGCCTACTTCTTTCCCGTAGACATTTTGACTGAAGTATTCTTATTAATTTAGATTATTTATAAATACATATATTTTGGTCATCATATATTTTGGTCAACCAAACCACGTTGTCTGCCTCCTCTTCATGTTTTGGTTGTGAGCCAGCTGTAGCAAGTGTCATACTGGTTTTTGTTATGACAACTAGACATATGATCAGGATTAGAGTACAGTATCATCAAATATGTCTGTCTAGTATGTGACTTAATAATAAATGCACAAGAATTTATGAGTTGGTATAAGACTTCTAGATACAGTAAACAGTAGACTAGGTAATTGTGAGAATACTTGTATGTTATTTTTAAAACATCTTCAATACTAGTAACTATAAACTAAGCTATGCTCACATTTGTCCAGCTGCTGAGCGAGGATCTCCTGACGCATGTTCCTCAGGATGTGCACTGCAATCTTCAGAGCTCCATCTCTGGCATCTCTCTGCTCCTTCTCATCCTCCTCACTACAAGAGGATTCTGGGTAAGCAGGACTCAGGAGCTTCTTGAATCTCTTTAGTTCATTCTTCATGAAAGTGATGACTTTGCCTTCCAGTTCCTGATAAAGAATGAAGTAATTTCATCAATGGATATTTAATCATTCCATCAGTGAAAATTAAAATTGAGTCAAGCCATTGTACTGATGAAAAAGCATTAGGCATTCATATACATAACAATAATAAAACAACTCTTCTTACCATCAGCCCAGTTGCTTATGCCTATACACAAACATCAGACAGACTCTCATACATGCGCACACACACACACACACACACACACACACACACACACACACACACACACACACACACACATATACACATACAGATTAGACAGACACACAGACACACATACCTTGAATACAGTAAGCAACTCATTCTTGCTGAGTGTTGGATGAACTGTTGGATCTTCCTGCTGGATGCTGAAGGAAACAGAAAGACAAGCAGGTATTGATCAAAACACCATAGAGGAGAAAATACACTAATATGTAATTATGCTTTAACCACCAACACTAATCACACAGGTAAATACACTCCAAACACCAACACTAATCACACAGGTAAATACACTCCAAACACCAACACTAATCACACAGGCAAATACACTCCAAACACCAACACTAATCACACAGGTAAATACACTCCAAACACCAACACTAATCACACAGGTAAATACTCTCCAAACTCCAACACTAATCACACAGGTAAAACAGGTAAATACACTCCAGACACCAACACTCTTGATAGATGAGCGGTTCCTACCTGGGATCAGGATGTGCGTGTTCCTCTCTGAAGTTGGTTGGGTGATCCTTTGACTGGTCACTCTTTATGGACACACGTGCAGGTGAGTTGTGTCTTCTCTGGGCTTGACTCCTGCTGGTTGTCACAGTAATGCATAAAATTACATCATCATGTGACAGTGGCCTAAATAATGAGACTGACCCCTTCCCCTCTGAACCCCAGTCCCATATTTAGAGCAGCTCTCTATCTGAATGGAGGTCTGTTCTCACCTCGGAGATCCAATGCTGGTAAGATCTTCTTCTGACTGATGTCTCTTCATGGACTCATGGCTGGATGCAGTAAAGTGCTTTATTCTGCTCTGCACCAGACCCCTATTTATAAAGAAGGAAATCATGATTTTATGGCCTTTAGATAATATAAATGAATTCAGTTGTAACATGTCTAACCTAATGGCTAATAGAGGAGGTGAAGTTCTGCCTGTAGTTACTGTAAGTCAGTTGCATTAATTTAGTCGTGCAGTCAAACAGGCACCAACCTCAGGTCACAATACCAATGTGGCGGTCTTGCGCATGTTCAACTAGCATGGTGATGATGCCTGATATTGATTCAAAATATTGTTTTCATGTAATTTAACACAAAGTAGTCAGGTGCAAATATGACTTTACCCCAAAAAAATTCTAACAAAAGGTTTCTCAGCTGTCCTGAGTAGACACACCAGGTGAATAGGGTAAATTCTTTAACTAACAGTTATCACCATGAAACTTCCCAAGTTTATAACTTACATTAAGACAAATATTTTTTGTATTACAAGTTTTGTCAAATGTTATGTTTGAATATGTAAATAAGGCAATATCTAATTAAATGTGCAGTAATTTGCATACGTTACCAAAACGGAAAACTGAACAATGGATAAAGCCCCTTTCAAAATTCTTGTTTTATTTTGATGACATACTAGAGTCAGAATGGGCTGGGGGGACTGCAAATGAGAAAATACAGTCATCACCTCTAGAAATTCAAATATCGCCATGTGGGTTTTTTCAGGTCCTTAAAATGCCCATTACTCCTTTGTATCCCTTCTAGACCAGGAATACTGGTGCCTGATTGATGTTTTGACCTTGTAATATTCTAATTAGCACATCTGAATGATAGATAAGTGAGAACAATTATATATTAAAGAAATTGGTTACTAGCACATTTATTAAAAAAAAGAATAAGTACAGTTTCCCTTAAATAATTGCATAAACTAGAATACTATACTGCCTATACAGTAGGCTTAGTGCAGATTTGTGAAGTAACAGTAGGCCTACATTGATACATTTTTGGCATCTAACAGTAAGGAGAAGCTGATTTACCATACTGTATGTTAAGACCAAACACCTGGGGTTAGACGCCCCTGATTAACCCATGACACTCCCTGAAAGTCGCTAAAGCAAAATTAGAAGGAAATCACAATTTATCAACAAAATATAATTTTAAACATTGTCACTAACAGTCAGTAAAATGTTGTAAAGCTCACAATGGCCGTGTATGTGTGATGTCAGAGTAAAAACAAAGCAAAATTAAACACATATTAATAAGTCAGTCACTATTTCAGTTGTTATAGTGTTTATGAGTTTGTGGATATGAACTAGTCCAGGCCCATTTTTGAGCCAATAGTAGACACAATTGTAACAGAATATTTTTTCTTCTTATTGTATGACACCCTGTTGGTGTATGCTTTGAGAAAAGGTATAGCTTAAGGAGGTAGATTAGTTTCTTCTTCATTCCTTAGGTCCAAATGCATTGGCTATACGCCATATCACCAATACCAAATGATCTCTAAATGTGTATTAAAACAAGGAGGGGGGTCTAATCTGTCTCAACTTATGTTTACTGAGATCCTGAGGTTCCCTGCTTTCAAAAAAGGTATAACATATGAGTGTTAATTACTTGTTTCTACATACTTTTGTATGAGAAATACACCCAATTTCTCATTTCTTCTAAAAATAAGCAAAGGCTTTGAAATAAGTAGGGGGATGGGATGTTGAAAAAAACATTGTTGGTGAAATCCTGAGGGTATAAGCTCTTGGAAAATATATGCTTTATGGGGTGTAAAATGTTTCCCTTAAATGTCACTGGCCTAAATGTGAGTCCAAAAACAGACTAATGTGCCAACACCAAATTTCTTGATAATGGGCTTTATTGTAATGTGGAGCGGTGGGCCCTACCTCACGGTCACACCATGCCATGGTATATCACATCCTGAGGGTGTGTGCTTTAGAAAATATATGGGATAGATGGTGAAATTAGTTTCCTGTTCATGCTTCAGGCCAAAATGTACTAGTTGTGTACATTTTCCTCCAAAATACACCCGAATCCCATTCATTTCAATGGGAAATTTACTTCCCATATATTTCCTCAACTAGGATTTCTCAGGACTTTTAGTATGTTGTTCTGAACATCTCATACAAATGATCCAAGCTGAAAAAAACTTTTACAATTAGTCTGTTATGAAAAGCTACTTTGTCTGGACAACAGGGCCGGACTGAGACCAAAAAATGGCCCAGGCATTTTTGGCCATGGTGGCCACCATGACTTCATTCAACAAT
Organism: Sardinella longiceps; assembly: GCA_027497455.2. NCBI lineage: Eukaryota > Metazoa > Chordata > Actinopteri > Clupeiformes > Clupeidae > Sardinella > Sardinella longiceps. The sequence continues at coordinate 4,842,966 of JAODXP020000034.1, forward strand.
AATAACTTTGTGGCTAGCTATAAGTTACTATAAGTTGGACATATAGCATGAACATGAGAAATTTAATTAAACTAGCCCAATATCCTTCATGAAAATAAGGGTAAAGACAGCCCCAGCCCAAAAATGACCGTCGGCCACCGGGCATTGCCCTGTATGCCTATGGCCAGTCCATGCCTGCTGGACAACACACCTAACGCATAATATCTGTACATTGGACTCATTTTGCATATGAAAACTTTACATTTCACAAAACGTGTAATATAAAAAATTCTTCTCTTAATGTTAGAAAGTGTGCAAGCTTTAAGGTGATATATAAAAGTTCAAAATTTTACCCTATCTGCCTGTATTGTTTCGCCTATGTAAAATGCATCCGTATTTCACCAAAAATTACCAGAAACTGAGGCCCTGGTTTAAATGTTATACAATGGATCTGTATTTAGGGGACTTTGAACTTTCCAAAAATGCCATATAACAACTCAAAAATGCCTAGGGTTATTGAATATTGAATATCCGAACCTGGCTATACTTGGCAAGGTCAAATAAAGAAAGAGTTGGGATATTTTAAGGGATTCCTGCCCATCATGGAAAATGACACCTTTCTAGTGGTCAAACGTATGTACATTTTTAGTATGTTATTAAGGACACCTAATACTATAATAGAATTTTTTAGGGTTAGGGGCTTTATTTTTCGTTCTGGTAATGTATGCAAATTAGTACATATTTAATTACATATTGCCTCATTTACATATTCAAACATAACATTTGACAAAACTTGTAATACAAAAAATATTTGTCTTAATGTAAGTTATAAACTTGTGAAGTTTCATGGTGATATCTGTTAGTTAAAATTTTTACCCTATTCACCTGGGGTGTCTTCCTATACATCATGGACGCCATCTTGAAAATTACACCTTTCTAGTGGTCAAACTTTGGTAAACTTTTAGTATGTTATTAAGGACATCTAATACTATAAAAAAAACAACTGAGAAACCTTTTGTTAGAATTTTTTTTGGATTTGGTGTTTTTTTTTTCATAAATGCACCTGACTATAGGTGCAGAATTTAAACAAATAATCTTGTAATTTTTGTGCACTTTTTTTTCCCTTTGGTGGGCTGAGTTGTGCTCATCTGAGCAAAGGAGCTCTTCACCCACAATGAATGAATGTGAAACAACTTTTTGTGGGGCAACTTTTAACTTTTAACTTAACACACACACACACACACACACACACACACACACACACACTAGACTTGTATGTCTCGAGACCGGTCTTGGTCTCGAGACCGGTCTCGAGACCAATTTTTCGTGGTCTCGGTCTTGTCACAGTCTCGACTGTCTTTGGTCTTGGTCTTGTCTTGGTCTCGGATCCCTTGGTCTCGTCTCCGTCTTGAATCAGTCGGTCTTTTCTGGTCTTGCTGTCTTTGTTGCCCACAATATCCATGACACACAATGTAACATTCAATAATACATTTTTATTTCGTGCCCTTCAAATGCAGCCAATGACATGCACGTATTTTGCTACGAGTCATACGCAAGTGTACGCTTTGAACGCTTGTATGCTAACGTTATTCAACTACCACTACCACTGAGCACTACAATTGTCCACGAGCAGGCGATTGTTAAGCAGTAATGTCAGCGAATTCAGCAATCATTAGATTTGGCTTCATAGAGCATAGAGAATTCATTTCCACTGCTTCAAAGAAAAAGCATTCTGCAAAATGCAGATTTTGCAACATTTGCTTAACGGAGACAGCCGGGACCACCTCTACGTTTACGAGGCACTTGGAGAGAAAACACCCTGAGAGGTAAGCTAGCCACTATCTTCAAACTTTTAGTGTTAATAATACCCCTCCAAACAGTTGACGAAATAGTTCATACATATGCTGTATTATTCTAATTTATCGTGTATTCCTCTCACAGCCGTGTATAAGTTAGTATTAATGGACAGATTTTTTTTTTTTTTTTTGCAAACCTCCTAGCAGGCTTTACTTATTTGTTCAGTGTAACATGCTAAGTACACGTAGCTAACTCTAACACAGGCAACCCTGGCATTAAAATATTCACTAATGTTTCGTTTAATTATTTATATACAAATGAATATATATCAACACAGATCCTGTGGGCACTTTAACTTCAGGACTGGCAGGATGTGGTTTTCTTATCGACTTCAATTTGGCATAATGTATTATTGCTTCACCGTAAAGGAATAATGGGCATTTCAGTAGCCTATCTAACATTGCTAGGCTAGCACTGACCTTGACGATGAAGCCCAGATAGCATGGATGGCAAAACGGAGCCATAGTATGCATTAGCCTAAGTTTCGCCAAAAATACATTAACCAACTAACCTGTCTAGATTGTTGAAGCTACCACAGTTCAGTTCAGTTATATAAATGTATTAATATAGCCGTGTTTTCAGACTTTCATATTTATTATTACTATATAATTATTTTCATAATTATTACTACTACTTATACCAATACAACTACATAATAATACTCCAATATTTTCATTAGTAGTTGTGTCTACTGTTCATTTGGTTGGTTGTTATGTATGCAAAGCCCTGTACAGATTGATATAGGCTATTTAATAGTTTGTAAGATATAGCAAATTGCTGAAGTTGAATAGACACAGATGTCTTACAGATTACTTTTTCCTTGTTTTGCAGGTACTTGGAGTACAAAGCAGGATCTGCAGCATCAATGACAGTGGCTGATCCCACACAGCCTCAAATAACAGCATTTGCTCAAAGCGCCCACTTATATGCTCCAAATTCAGCCAGACAACAGGCCATCACCCAGTCCATCCTCCAAGACCTTATAGTTGGATGCTCTCTCCCCCTGTCTCTCGTAGAGAATCCATACTTTAGACACTTCCTAAAAGTCGTGGATAGCAAATACACTCCTGTGTCTAGAATCACCTTGACAGAGAAATTGATACCTCACCTTGTCACTAAAATTAAGGATGACATAATCCAAGCTCTGGAAGTCCAGTCAAGCATTGCAATAACAACAGACCTGTGGTCTGACCGGAGGCTTCGGTCCTTCCTTGGAGTAACTGCCCATGTGATTTGCAAGGAGAAGGACTCCTACCATTTAAAGTCATTCTTGTTAGACTGCAGGCGTTTCACCGGAAAGCACTGTGGCGAACAAATCGCCTCAGCATTCGATGACATTGTCGAGGAGTTTGGCATTGGCAATAAAATCAGCTTCATTTTGACTGACAATGCTTCAAATATGAAGAGGGCCTTCAAAGTTAGGATGGCAGAAGCAGAACTGTCAGAGAGTGACAGCAATGATGAACTGGATGACGAAAGCATGTGGGAGGATGCAGAAGATGCAGACCCATGGACATCAGGTGAGCGTCTCTCCTGCTTTGCCCATTCATTACAGCTTGTCATAAGCGATGGCATGAAAGAGGTGAAGGCAGTGGGAAGAGCTATTGCCAAGGCCACAAAGTTCACCACCCTGCTGCACACAAGCAGCAAGCACAAAGATGCGTTTGAGGCCCACTTTGGTGCTAATAAAACCATCCCAGCTGCCAACAACACAAGGTGGAACAGCACTTATAGGCAGCTGAAGGCTCTGATGGCACTTGACCACCGTGCCATCAGTGAAATGTGCACGGATACAGATGGTGTTGTCTTTTCAGCTCGAGAATGGTCTCAACTTAGAGACCTCTGTAGTCTACTCGAGCCTTTTTCAGAGGCAACAGACCAAACAGAAGGGGATCTTCAGGTCACCATAAGCATGGTGGTGCCCACAATTCTTGACCTGAAGAGCCATCTCACCAAGATGGAAGAACACCTTCCTCAAATTTCATCCATCGTCAGAGCACTCAGAAAGTCGTTGGAGAGGCGATTCTGTGGAATTTTTAAGAGGATCAACATGGAAGGAGTGGATTCAGAGGACCCATTTAGCCACAGAATCTACTTTCTTGCGGCCATGCTGGACCCCCGGTTTGGGCTTTCCTGGGTGGATTTGGATGTTCAAAATGGGGAAACTGGTCCAGGTCTCAAGAGATTCAGAGATGACCTGAAAAGATCACTGACAGGTGCCTATAAGTATTATTATTGTTGCTGTTAAGAGTATTAATAATGTTCTTGCTTTTTTTGTCATTAGTATTCATCCTTCCTAATCCTGTCTTGTCTTGTCTGTGTGCACACCCTTTTTCAGACCTTTTGACCAGAGAGGTTGAAACACACACAACTGCAGTGCCAACAGAAGTCGAGGCTGAAGGCACAGAAGTAGTGAATAGTGACTCACCACCCCCGAAGCACCAGCGACTTCTTTCCCGCTACAAGGCATTCAGATTGCAGCGCAGCACATCCCAAGACACAAGCGTGGCTTTACAAATAAGCAAGTATCTTGAGAGCACTGAAGATTGTGACAGTGATGCACTAACATTTTGGGCTAAGTCAAAAGAAAGATTCCCCAGTTTGCACGGTGTGGCCATGAGAGTCCTCTCTGTCCCTGCCTCCTCTGCCCCGGTGGAGAGAGTTTTTAGCAGAGGGGGGATTCTCATGAGACCACACCGTGCACGACTAAGTTGCAAGATGTTAAATTCCCTAATTTTCCTCAAATGCAATATCCTTCCACCAGAGTGATGCTCTCTCTCTCTCTCTCTCTCTCTCTCTCTCTCTCTCTCTCTCTCTCTCTCTCTTAAGCCTAAATCAGCAGAAAAAGGGTGTGCACACAGGATTAGGGAGGATCACACACTCCACTGGCCAAGTAGCGCTGCTGCTACCACATATTGTAAATAAGTCTCACAATAGTCATACAAATATGTAAGGGGAACAATAAAAACGTTCAAAATCATTGCATTAAGTTGGAATACTCATACTGTAAGATTGTAGGCTGAGGCTAAGCTCTGACATCTACTTTGTATGCTCAGGTAGAGGTAATTGTAAGTAATTACTATGTCTTTGACACTTAACTTTCATGTGAATTAATTTTGTATTTGACTGGCCTGAGCACTGGGCATGGTGGTTCAAGTTTGGCCATAAAGACGTTCAAAATCATTGCATTAAGTTGGAGTACTCATACTGTAAGCCTGTAAGATTGTAGGCTGAGGCTAAGCTCTGACATCTACTTTGTATGCTCAGGTAGAGGTAATTGTAAGTAATTACTATGTCTTTGACACTTAACTTTCATGTGAATTAATTTTGTATTTGACTGGCCTGAGCACTGGGCATGGTGGTTCAAGTTTGGCCATGACCCACACACCAAATCAAAAATTTTGTATCTGTTTCTGTTCAATATTCAATCTGTTTCTGTTCAATTTTCAATTTTGTGAAAACACAAATGTACGATCAAAGAATGACAAAATAAACGCCATTTACGGGCATTTAAATATATATATACATCACATTGTCTTCATTTACAGTAACATTAGATCACTTTATTTCAATGAAGTTGATATACAGCCATTTGGCTACAATGGGAAGTGATGTTGTAATTGTGATATAATTTAATCTAGAAATTAAGTATAATATATGGATCTGTGACAATATGAGAAAACACACCCAAAACACCGCATGTTGGATGTGTTTTGGGTGTGTTTTCTCATATTACCGTGGGACCAGGTAGCAACAGTCAACAACAAAGTTTAGGGAAGGGTTTTTTTTTTTTTTTTTTTTTTTTTGGTCTTGGTCTCGGTCTCGGTCTCGCTCTCAACTTGTCTTGGTCTCGCCTTAGTCTCTGTCTTGGTCTTGTCTTGGTCTTGCTGCCCTCTGGTCTTGGTATTGTCTTGGTCTCGAGTGAGGCGGTCTTGACTACAAGTCTAACACACACACACACACACACACACACACACTGACCTGGGAGGATGGTTGCTCTCTGCAGAGTCTCTTTGTTGGTCCATTGTTTAGAGGCAGGATTCTCTCTCACTGCACAGCAAACACTTTCAGCACACTATCATTCATTCAGAGTCACCACATAAATATAACTTAATTGAAGACGACCACAAGGACATTTTTGCCACCATTTTACGGTGTAAATCATTAGACTCACTTTAATTCTCTCTCTCTCTCTCTCTCTCTCTCTCTCTCTCTCTCTCTCTCTCTCTCTCTCTCTCTCTCTCTCCTCACTCACTCACTCACTCACTCACACACACACACACAGAGAGAGAGAGAGAGAGAGACTGTATGAAAAAGATTTATATGAAACTTATAAGAAGTGTCATATAAAAAACATACAAACCTTTCCTGCCAGAAACATATATGACTATCCAAATCTTATATGGCACATACTACAAAAGTGGCCCATTTCTCATTTAAGTCATATATGAATGAAGCACACAATATATATGATTTGAATAAGTAAATTATAAGGAACATTAAGTTTCAGTATATGAGACATACACATTACATACAGTATATACTGTAGGTTTGTGTATGAAACATACATGTAACATATGAAATTTATATAAAAAATATGCAGGCTTTATATTTTGATAAGAATATAATTAACCCACGTGGAATTGGCGATACAGCACACAGTGAAGTTACCTACTGTACACTGACCTGGTACAGTGGGCTGCATGCTGGAGAGTAGGCCTACTGATAGTTTAGATGATGCATTGGACAAGAATCGATCTGTCAACCTATTAGTTACAAGTCTTAAGCCCTAACCAATAGACCAAAGCTGTCTGACACAAAACGTGGCAACAACACCTATCATGGCTTCCCCATGCATGTATAAAGAATATACTATAAGCCACATATGTTTCTGATATGTGAGGTGTATGTTTGTCTGATTAAAAAAGTAGAATTGATGTGTTTAATGTGTGAATTGTCAGTGCCAAATATCCTATTGATATCCTTATAATAATCTTATATGTATTTTATAGGGGACTCAAAGGCAGGGGCGCCGCTAGAAATTTTGGGCCCCATGAAAGAGTACAATTTAGGGCCCCTTCACCAACTATCGTGTTATAGTAGAAATTTTAAGCGCAATTAGTTTTTTGGCTGGCACTGACTGGAAACTGTTACTGACCTGATGGCACTTCCTTTCCTGTAGTATACATCACTATGCTGCATGTTATCAACTACATTTTAAAGCAACTGTAAAAATTATACTGAAAAGGAAAAACTTCCTTTTATGAGCAACTGAGGGGGGTCTGGGGGTTTCCCCCCAGGAAAATTTTCAAAAATTAATAGTCGTTTCCTGCATTCTGGTGCATTGTATGAAAGATCACATCTTATTGCAATTAATTTAATGGCTTAGCTAATTCCAATGCATGTTATTTCAGTGTTCTGTGAGGTAGGCTAATACTGACAATTATACTGACAATGACCCTGATTGAGTGTTGGCCAACTGTTGTTTTACATTTAAATTTATGCTTTTAGCAATGTTTTTATCCAAGTTAGTTAGTTAGTAGTCAGTCAGGAATCTTTTTTTTTTTTTTTTTACAATTGAGCCCAACTTGCAGTCAATTTAAAAATTTGAGACTTAGGCCTATTGTTTCACTGCACACCTCTGTAAAATGAGGCATTTATAGTTAACAAAAGTTTGATGTGATTCACACAGTCTTTTCCTATTGTAGCTAATCTGACAGTAGCCTGACCATAATGGGAGAGAGGGGAGGAGGGCAGGCTGGCTTCTCAATTTGCTATGTTGATTATTTTTTTATTGTAAATTGTTTTGTTGAAAATAAGTCTTAATCCTTGAAAGGCATAGCCTAGACCAAGTTGTGCTTCCTAATCTGCAGGAGTAGCCTTAATAGCACAGGGGATTCTTTGACAAACATTTCAATTCTCTGTTTACAAATAGGCTACATCTTCAGTATGAGACTACAAAATCAACTGTGATTGGTGAAGTGGTGTTATTAACAGTAGCAAACAGATAGGCTTATGGCTTCCACTGTTTTTGAAATGTAGGTAGCCTATTTGACTGCCTTCCTCATGATCACAAGTGGCTAGTTGGGATGTAAAACTGTTTCCATAATAGGCCTGGCCTACACAATGAATTCATTTGTACACCGTTTATCTCCACAACAGTTGCGTAGCTCTGGTAAAGTAGTTTAAAATGATATCTGTACAGTTTTTTGTGAGAGAATAACTCTCCAAGTTATTAAACCGAGACGTAGGCTACTCTGAATTTGGACATATGCGCATCCACCGCGAGATCGCATCGCATTTTGAAATAGTGTGCCGTTCGCGCTTCGATTTCGGCTGTTTGTCCTTTTGTGTTTGGGGCAACAAGGCTTTATGTTCACCACCACCATCAGTCCAATTCAGCACCTTGTTTCCACAGTTGGCAAACAATGCCCAAGCAGCTCAAATACAGTAGCAATTGAATTTGAACACCTTGCAGCTAAGCTGCGTTTGCCGGAATGAAAACAGTTAAGGTGGCAACATACTCGACGTGTCTGCTGGTGCGCGCGCCATCGGTGACGTCACATGTTCGTACGAACTCTTTATACCTGCCGCATGACCAAATTCGAGAGAAGCGCCGTTTTGGCATTATTCTCCCAAACAGCAGATGGCACTGTACAGCGAAATCGCATAGGCTACAGTAACTTACAGGCAGTGAGTTAACCCTGTGCTTGCTTTGTTTGACTGTACTTAGTTGTGGATTAAATTTATGGATTAAATAAACATGATAAGTATCTCCAAGTTTCTGGTGAGTGTTTGCATACAACCCCTGGTAGTATTGTAGGCATGTTTCAGTTTGTAAAAACGTTGTGAGGGATGTTAGGACGGACGGATGACTGGGCTAAATTTAGCTTAACAATCAAGGTTTTAAAAATGTTTCATCCATGATAAGTATCTCCAAGTTTCTGGTGAGTGTTTGCATACAACCCCTGGTAGTATTGTAGGCATGTTTCAGTTTGTAAAATCGTTGTGAGGGATGTTAGGACGGACGGATGACTGGGTTAAATTTAGCTTAACAATCAAGGTCTTAAAACGTTTCATCCATGCTTTAAGATGTTCATGCATTAGCTGAAGATATGGTTATGTGTCAGATAGCAGGGTGATGAATGCTTCTTGGCAGAAGAGGGTGAAATAAGCTCTCATGCATCTTGGTGTAGTTGCTTATGAATGGCCCAGCTGAGTGGCGCATAGGGCTGGCGCGCGGCGAGTTACAAAATCTGTCGTGCGCACGACCTCGCGAAATTCCCTGAAAAGCGTCGCGCGCCAAGGGGGTCCACGTCATTTTGACGTCACACAACGCGTAAAAAGGGAGAGGGGTGAAACGACTATATACAAGATAATTCTTGGAAAATATTATAAAATATCACAACAATATTTAATTTGTTTAATTGAACAAATAAAATTGAATATATAATTTCAAAAACCTACTCAAGCCAATTTTGTTAAAGTAATAATAACAGCCCTGAAAGGGCCCCTGGTCAGTGCTGGGCCCTTAGAATCGTCCTAACCTTTCCCCCCTATCGGCGCCCCTGCTCAAAGGTCATACAAAATCCATATAAAATGCATATAATGTGAAAGTTGATATAAACTTGACAATGGTTTTATATGTTGTATAAGAATCTCAGATGGGGTTTGTACGGCTGTCAAACCACATGCAAAATACATTGCATATATGAAGCTTATAGCTTCTTATATGGAAAAGTTTTATTTAACCTTAACAATGTTTCTATGTTTTATGTGATTCACACATTGGTGAAATTAAAGGAATATTTCATCTTTTTATGGAAATTGATTGTTCATCCTCTTCCCTGAAGTTACATATGTGTGAAAAAGCATTTTGTCCCTAGTGCATGCGTTTTAGCTTAGTATAGGTGCTGGAATGTAAAGTAGCCAGCTCCTTTACATTCCAGTGCCTATGCTAAGCTAAAGCTAAAATTTGGATTGCCAGACCAGCATGCTTTTACCCACATATGTAACTTCAGGGAAGAAGATGAATGACCAATTTTCATTAAAAGTTAAAGTATTCCTTTAATTTCATTAGTGTGTGAATCACATGAAACATAAAGATATAGAAACATTGCAAATGCATTTTGCATGTGGTTTGACTGCCCTACACACCCTGATATTCTTATACAACATATAGGCCTAAAACATTGCAAAGTTTATATAAATCTTTTTCACATGGGACGTGTCATATACAATTCTTACATGGTGCAAAGTTGTATAAGTTTCACATTATATGGATTTTATATGGATTTTGCATGTGGCCTGAGTCCCCTATAAACCCCATATAAGATTCTTATACAACATAACAAAAACATTGTAAAATGAAGTTTCACAGTATGTGCATTTTATATGGAGTTTATATGAGCTTTTGAGTCCCCTATGAAGTACATATAAGATTCTTATACAACATGTAGGAAAAATTTAAGTTTCATATAAATCTTTTTCGTAAAGGCAGCATATGCTAAAGTTCATTTCTAATCAAATGTACAGCAATATCTTGCTAGTGTCATAGTTCACTGCATGTATAAAAAAATGCAAGGAAATAACAGTATGATAGCCTTTTCTAAGTACAGTATCAGAGTTTCTAAGTTGTGTTTAAACTGTAACGTAACACACCAGACCACTAGCTCCATCCTAGTCGTTCATCACTACACAGTATTACTATGAGTTTAGATGATCACAAAAGTCTCTGCTGATACAACATACTGTACACAATTATAAGAACAAAAACATAAAATTTATAAAACCTTCTGCAATATTACCAATGATTTAAATACTCACCCAAAAGTTACATTTTTGTACAGACTGCTAGAACTGTTCGTCTTCTTCAGTGTTAAAACAAGTTTCTAAAGAGAAAGTGTCATATCTTTATGACTGAGGAGTGTAATAATTAAACAGGTTTCTAAAGAGGAAGAGTTACATTCTTATGACTCCAACAAGTAAAACAGGTTACTGGAGTCCACTGATTGGCCAGTTGAGGCTGAATGCTGATCTAACTGCTTATCTGATCCAGTCTAGTGGGTTTATAGTCATGAGTCATAATCAAGCTGAGACCTTTGGATCTCAGGAGCTTCTACAGGATTTTATTTCTGGTTTGAAGGTGAAAGAAAGAAAACGGCAGCAGCACTTTATCCTTATTCTAGTCTATGGGGGTTTGGCCCAGGCCCACCCAAGGGCAACATGTGCAGTTGTTACGCCACTGGGGATCTGAGTGTGTATGAAGTATGGGGGTTTTAAACAGGTGGTTCACAGCCCTCTGGTGGTCGGTGACAGCATTGCAGGTGGTCTGTGATGTGGGTTCCAGTTACAATTTAGTGTGGTTGAAATAGATTTTGGACACCTATGGGAATCTGAATGTGTATAAAAGGCTTATAAAGTGTTCATTATGTGTTATAAAGGGATTATGAAGTGTTCATTATGTGTTATGAATGGTTATGAAGTGTTAATTATGTGTTATCAAGGGGTTATGTAGTGTTCAGTACTGTATGTCATATAAAGGGTTATAGAATGTTCTTTATATGTTATAAAAGGTTATGGAGTATTCATTATGTGTTATAATGACCAGCAGTGGCTATAGCATGTAATCGGGTGGACAGGGGGCAGATGAAAGCCAGTTCACACACACACACACACACACACACACACACACACACACACACACACACACAAACATAGGTGTGAATCACTGGCCATAGAAGTTACTCTGCAACACTCTGAAACCTTCTGGAAACACATTATAAGTCATCATGAGACCCCAGTGTGTGTGTGTGTGTGTGTGTGTGTGTGTGTGTGTGTGTGTGTGTGTGTGTGTGTGTGTGTGTGTGTGTGTGTGTGTGAGTGTGTGTGTGTGTGTGTGTGTGTATGGTCTTCCTAAGCCTACACAGGTACATGGGGCTAGAGGTCTGCACTCCTGCGGGAATCCCGCAAGACACGCGGGACCCAACACAAAAGAATGCCGCGCGGGACGATTGGTGAACTCTGCTTGCAGTCGCGGCGGGCGGGAGTAAAGAGAGACTTTAGCGGTGAGGTAGAAGCAGATGGTTTGCGGCAGTCCCGCAAAATGAAATTAAATGGACTCGGTAATGACTCTAAATTTGCAATTTGTGTGTGTGTGTGTGTGTGCTATATGGTCTTCTGTATAAAAGGGTCATTATGTGTTATAATGAATGAATGTGTATAAAGCATGGAGGTTTGAAACATGTGATCTGCAGCACCCTGGTGGTCCGTGACGGCATTGCAGGTGGTCAGTGGTGCAGGTTATGCCACCTTCACATTAGCATACGGCTTCAGCTCCGAATTTCGCAACACTCCCCCTACCGATGCTGGACACTTTCAGCCGGAGCTCTCAACAGAGAGGGGGGAAATGGCTGTGAATAGATAGTTCACATAACTTGCACTGTAACCTGTATTAAACCGCCTGACACACTTAGGGGCCAACAAAATACATTTCTGTTGTGTTTGACAGTTGTAAAATGCGAAAATATAGTGCAATTTCGCGATATTGAAGCATTTTCTAGACAATGTTTATGGCCGTTACCTAGCAACACACTCTGGCTCTGTCATATCCGAAACTGTCGGGCGAGTTAAATTTTTTTAATGCATCCGGACAGGCTCTGCATCTGCACCTGTGGATTTGCACCGCAGTCGATCGGACCCCGTTCGCATGCAGTCTCCGTATCCTCATAGGAAATGAATGATTTCCGGTCAATAAGTTGTCGTACCCACAGAATTATAGAGGACTAGAAGCCTCGAAGGGTTCCAAAACGTACATCAACAAAGCCGCCATATTGGTTAGGGCCATTCCAAACAGCAAATGAATAGTAGCCAATGGGGAATATGCATAAAATCCATGAACTACGAGTGATATGGGGTGTCTACAGATGACAGGACCATCTAGACTGGTGCAATAGGCCCGATACATGTAAAGGAGCTAATTATGCATGTAGTGATGTCGAGCTATCTGTCAATCTAGGATTGATTAGTCTGGCACGGGCCCATGCATGACGTCACCACTGGGTAACCTGGTAACGGTAACTGGAATAAACATATCATACAGGAAAGCCACGGTTAAGTTATCTCCAGGACCTAATGTGTTCTAGGATTCATATCGTCTGCAAGGTAAAATGATGTTGCCTACCATGATGGATAGGGACCGGTGAAGGGATTTAATCACTGTGAATCAACAACAGCATACATAACATGGGCTATCAACAACAGCAACATAATATGGGCTATATTGATTTGTGGCCGGAAGAAGAACTCGACTGCCAGATTATTTGTGTTGT
>JAODXP020000034.1:4861131-4864122 GCA_027497455.2 Sardinella longiceps
GTGTGAGGCGCTATGAATTGTTACACACACACACACACACACACACACACACACACACACACACACACACACACACAGGCAGACTTACATTAGTTTCTCCAGTCTACAGTTTGGATGCTCCAGACCAGTAGAAAGCAGCTCCACACCTGAATCTTCCAGATTATTGTAACCCAGGTTCAGCTGTTTCAGACTGGAAGAGTTTGAGCTGAGAACTGAAGATAAAACTGCACAACTCTTCTCTGTGAGATCACAACTATTAAGCCTGTAGACACACACACACACACACACACACACACACACACACACCCAGATTTGAATAGCATTACATACAGAACACACACTTGAAACTAATACCAACATCACCACACCTGTATGTGTGTGTCTGTGCGTGTACTGTGAGGAGGTCTCAATATATATATTTATCTCCAGGCCTATAGAGGTGTAAGTAAGGCAGCGGCAAAATATCATCATCATCATCACACACACACACACACACACACACACACACACACACACACACAGCTCCTCACTGTGAGATTTGAACATCAAACCCCCCCCCCCCACCACCACACACACACACACACACACACACAACAGATTTGAATAGCATTACATACAAAACAAACACTTAAAACCAATACCAACATAACCACATCTGTATGTGTATGTCTGTGCATGTGTGTGTGTGTGTGTGTGTGTGTGTTAGGAGGTGTCAACGTGTGTGAGGCGCTATGAACACACACACACACACACACACACACACACACACACACACACACACATACACACACACACACACACACACACACACACACACACACACACACACACACACACACACACACACACACACACAGGCAGACTTACCATAGTATCTCCAGTCTGCAGTTTGGATGCTCCAGACCAGTAGAAAGCAGCTCCACACCAGAATCTCCCAGATTATTGCCAGCCAGGCTCAGCTGTTTCAGATTGGAAGAGTTTGAACTGAGAACTGAAGATAAAACTGCACAACTCCTCTCTGTGAGATTACAGCTACTGAGCCTGTAGAACACACACACACACACACACACACACACACACACACACACACACACACACACAGAGACAATTTAGAGACAGAGATATTATTACAGAACATATTTGAATAGCATTACATACAGAACACACACTTGAAACTAATACCAACATCACCACACCTGTATGTGTGTGTCTGTGCGTGTACTGTGAGGAGGTGTCAATATATTTATCTTCAGGCCTATAGAGGTGTAAGTAAGGCAGCAGCTAAAGATCATCATCATCATCACACACACACACACACACACACACACACACATACAGATAGAGATGAACAGCTCCTCACTGTGAGATTACAGTTTGTGACACCGTCACATTAATTTAAGTGTCTTGACATGAAATATTATTATTGCACACAAAAGGTATTACACTGACTACATATAAGGTTTATGTTATGTCATATTGTGTATATGTGTGTGATGATGTTTATAGGCCACTGTGTATAATTGGGTACGGGGGTATCTCTTTAAGGCCTCGGCCGCTTACATGCCTATCATGGCGCATCCAAACTTACATAGGTGGAAGCGCAAGGTGTGTGTGGGCGGTCCGAGGAGAGAAGCAGCAAGTGCGGGTGTGAACTTGAATGTGTGGCGCCAGTTTATGGACTGTGGCTACAGTCGTTAAAATTAATTAGTCTCCTTAGATATATAAAGCAGTTAATCTGAAGGATTATAAGGACTGCGTTGAAGTGGGGAGACAAGAACAAACTCTCCAAGCTCTTCACTTTGGATCCGGTGAGAGCTATCTGTTTTTTTTTTCCCTATTTTTATGCGTGGTATACCACTGGCCGCGATCGCCTTTTTTGCCTTTTTGTTTGTGGATTACACTTTTTTTCCGTTGCGTGCTATTAAAAGGATTGTTCACGCAGCACACTTGTGTTCTGGGCGGATTTCAAAGACTATTCGCGATCATGGACTTGATTTCCTTACTAGAACTTTTTAGGTTTATTTGGTGAACTGAGACTAAAGGGGGGAATACGGGGAATGTGTGTTTCACGGGTCTTGTGGTGCATTTGAAATATACCGCGCTGAGCGCGTCATTTAACAGAACAGCTGATGCGTCTTGGTTTGTCTGTTCAGCGCCGCCTGAACATTTGTTTGTTTGTTTGCTGCTTGAGTGTGTACAATATTAACAACCTTATTCATACATGCAACTAAATGAAAATGCATTGCTTGGCTTAGCTTAGTTGATGTTGTGTTAACGTTATCCCAATTGCCTTTAAACTGATTTTTTCCGACAGTTATCTTTCATTCAAAAGAACTCCCGTGCGCGTAAGTAGCGCAGCCTTTTAAAGGAAAAGTAAGGGGCTGATCGCTACAAGTTTGCCAGCCTGAGAGATACACAATACAAAACACACACACACACACATTACAATTAACACACAGCAGACTGCTTGATCTGAGAGATGAAGCAAGAGATGAACAGCTCCTCACTGTGTTGAGTGTTGAGTGTGTGTTCTCTGTGTGTGTGTGTGTGTGTGTGTGAGAGCAGGTCTCAAGGTGTGTGAAGCCCTGTGAGGTGAAATTTATTTATCTTCAATTGTATAGAGCCACTCTCACACATACACACACACTCTCTCTCTCTCTCTCTCACAACACACACACACACACACACACACACACACACACACACACACACACACACACACACACAGGCACACAACAAACACATACAGACACACACACACACACACACACACACACACACACACACACACAGGCACACAACAAACACATACAGACACACACACACACACACACACACACATACACACACACATAATTTAGAGACAGAGATGAGAATCAGTGCAGACTGGAGGTTTTTACTCTTAAAGCTGAAGCTAAATATGAGTATGAAGGAGGCGACCAGCTGGATGAGTTTGAGCTGAGAACTGGAAATAAAACCTGTACCCACACA
>JAODXP020000034.1:4870327-4895327 GCA_027497455.2 Sardinella longiceps
CAGGTGCACCGCAAGAGCGCATATCGCAACAATGGTACACAGTGAAGGCACATTCACTCGGAACAGGTGTGCTATCTTTGTCTCACCCTCATTTTTTACACTCGCAGACACTCACTGTCACACACTCACTCAGTCTGCCTTTTACACTCTTTCTCTTAGTAGGGGCGCTACAGAGATTCACATAAGTCATACTGCATGATCAGAAGATGGTCCACAGTCTGTGTACCAACTTTGGCTATGATAGGTCAAACCGTTTCCAAGTTATAATGTTTGACCACAAGGGGGCATTAGAGAGTTTCGATTCATGGTTTTGCGTGGTCAGAACACAGTCAGGAGTCCATATACCAAGTTTGGATAAGCTATGTCAAACCGTGTCCAAGTTATCATATTTGACCACTAGAGGGCGCTAGAGAGTTTCGATTCATGGTTATGCGTGGTCAGAACACGGTCAGGAGTCCATATACCAAGTTTGGATAAGCTACGTCAAACCGTTTCCAAGTTATCATATTTGACCACTAGAGGGCGCTAGACAGTTTCGATTCATGATTCTGTGTGGTCAGTACACGGTCAAGCGTCCATATACTAAGTTTGGATAAGCTACGTCCAAACCGTTTCCAAGTTATAATATTTGACCACTAGGGGCGCTACAGAGTTTCGATTCATGATTATGCGTGGTCAGAACATGGTCAGGAGTCCATATACTAAGTTTGGATAAGCTACATCAAACCGTTTCCAAGTTATAATATTTGACCACTAGGGGCGCTAGAGAGTTTCGATTCACGGTTATGCGTGGTCAGAACACGGTCAGGAGTCCATATACCAAGTTTGGATAAGCTACGTCAAACCGTTTCCAAGTTATAATTTTTGACCACTAGCACTTTTAGCACCTTTCCTGCTTGACCAGGTGGTGGCGCTATAACAGGCATGCCCACGGGGTGTCCAGATATCATCACAGGCACACGATCTATGAACCTGTGAGGTTTCAGATCAATCGGGTAAAGCATAGTCAATTTTTGGCACTTTTCCTGCTTGACCAGGTGGTGGCGCTATAACAGGCACGCCCACGGGGTGTCTAGATATCATCACGGGCATACAATCTATGAACCTGTGAAGTTTCAGATCAATCGGGTACAGCATTGTCAATTTCTGGCATATTTCCTACTTGACCAGGTGGCGGCGCTATAACAGCCACGCCCACGGGCTGTCTAGATATCATCACAGTCATACCATCTATGAACCTGTGAAGTTTCAGACCAAACGATTAATGCAGTGTGATTTTATGACACACTTCCTGTTTCGTGATGAGCTATAAAAATCATACAATTTCATAAAATTGTTATTTCAACATAGCACGAGATATCAAAAATCCGTTCGCAATTTGGCATCATCAGCATCTAGAGGTCATGTACACCAAATTTCACTCGAATCTGACCAACCATGTCCGACGAGTACGTTAAAGTTCACTATATGCCCAAATGTTTACATTCCTTATTACCTCACTTCCTGTTGGGCGTGGCTAATGCAATGTAATACGAAAATTGTTCGTCTTGGAGAGTACGACACACCTACCAAATTTTGTGCGTGCAGCTCAAAGTATATGTGAACCATGGCACTTAATGTCAATTTCTGTACTTTTTCCACCTTGCCAGATGGTGGCGCTGCAACAACCACGCCCATTAAGTGTATGAATGTTGGCGTCATGATAATATCTATAACTTTGTAAATGACTTTCAGACAATTCCATCAACGCCCTGCGATCTAATGACACTTTTCCTTTTTTTTCAATTTTTCCCATATTTCACTCATCCGCCATCTTGAAATTATAAAGGGTATGAATAATCCCTTCGCAATTTAACATCAGCAACATCTTGGCATCATGTCTACCAAATTTCACAGGAATCTGACCAACGGTGTCCGAGGAGTACATTAAAGTTCAGTGGGTGTCCGGCCCCATAGAGCCCAATGTAATTTTTTACTTTAGGGGGCGCTACGGAGTCCCTGGGCCACACCCAAGTCCATGCCTCTGTATACCTCTAGTGTTCCATACTTCCAAGGTGTGTGCAAAATTTCATGAGTTTTCACGCACGGGAAAGGGGTCAAAAATGGCCGTAACCAGGGGAAGAAAAATAATAATAATAATTAAAGCCGCAAGCGGCGATGACGGGCCCTCGCACCAGGTGCACCGCAAAGAGCGCATACCGCAAGAATGGTGCACAGTGAATGCACATTCACTCGGAACAGGTGTGCTTTCTTTGTCTCACCCTCATTTTTACACTCGCACACACTCACACTCACTCTCACACACGCTATCTCTCACGCTATCTCTCACACACTCACTCAGTCTGCCTTTTACACTCTTTCCCTTAGTAGGGGCGCTACAGAGTTTCAGAGTCATACTGTATGATCAGAAGATGGTCCACAGTCTGTGTACCAACTTTTGCTATGATAGGTCAAAACGTTTCTAAGTTATAATGTTTGACCACAAGGGGGCATTAAAGAGTTTCGATTCATGGTTATACGTGGTCAGAACACGGTCAGGAGTCCATATACCAAGTTTGGATCAGCTACGTCAAACCGTTTCCAAGTTATCATATTTGACCACTAGAGGGTGCTACAGAGTTTCGATTCACGGTTATGCGTGGTCAGAACACGATCAGGAGTCCACATACCAAGTTTGGATAAGCTATGTCAAACCGTTTCCAAGTTATCATAGTTGACCACTAGAGGGCGCTAGACAGTTTCGACTCATGATTCTGCGTAGTCAGAACACGGTCAGGAGTCCATATACCAAGTTTGGATGAGCTACGTCAAACCGTTTCCAAGTTATAATTTTTGACCACTAGCACTTTTAGCACCTTTCCTGCTTGACCAGGTGGTGGCGCTATAACAGGGACGCCCACGGGGCGTCTAGATATCATCACAGGCACACCATCTATGAACCTGTGAAGTTTCAGATCAATCGGGTAAAGCGTTGTCAATTTCTGGCACATTTCCTGCTTGACCAGATGGTGGCGCTATAACAGGCACGCCCACGGGTTGTCTAGATATCATCACAGTCATACCATCTATGAACCTGTGAAGTTTCAGATCAAACGGGTAAAGCATTGTCAATTTTTGGCACATTTCCTGTTTGACCACATGGTGGCGCTATAACAGGCACGCCCACCGGGTGTCTAGATATGATCACAGTCATACCATCTACGAAGCTGTGAAGTTTCAGACCAATCGGTTAATGCAGTGTGATTTTATGACACACTTCCTGTTTGGTGATGAGCTATTAAAATCATACAATTTCATAAAATTGTTATTTCAACATAGTACGAGATATCAAAAATCCGTTCGCAATTTGGCATCATCAGTATCTAGAGGTCATGTACACTAAATTTCACTTGAATCTGACATACCGTGTCCGACGAGTACATTAAAGTTCACTGTGTGTCCAAATTTTTACACTTCTTATTACCTCACTTCCTGTTGGGCGTGGCTAATGCAATGTAATACAAAAGTTGTTCGTCTTGGGGAGTCCCACACACCTACCAAATTTCGTGAGTGTAGCTCAAAGTATATGTTAACCATGGCACTTAATGTCAATTTCTGTACTGGTTCCACCTTGCCAGATGGTGGCGCTGTAGCAACCACGCCCATTAAGTGAATGGATATCATCGTAATCATAAGATCTATAAACGATATGAGTTTCAGACAATTCTATCAATGCATTGCGACGTTATGACACTTTTCCTGTTTTTCAGTTTTTCTCGAAATTCATTCGTCCGCCATCTTGAAATCGTAAAAGTTATGGAAAATCCCTTCGCAATTTCACATGAGCAACTTGTCGGCATCATGTCTACCAAATTTGACTGGAATCCGACAAAGAGTGTCCGAGGAGTATGTTAAAGTTCATCATGAGACCGGCCCATAGAGCCCCAGGTATTTTTTTACTTTAGGGGGCGCTACGGAGTCCCTGGGCCACACCCGGGTCTATACCTCTGGAAACCTCCAGTGTTCCAGACTTCCAACATGTGTGCAAAATTTCATGACTTTTCGTGCACGGGAAAGGGGTCAAAAATGGCCGGTTCTATTGGAAGGAAAAGAATAATAAATAATAATAATAATCCTTACAAAAACAATAGGGCTTCGCACCGGTCGGTGCACAAGCCCGTTCCGGGCTCGTGCACCTCGGTGCTCGGGCCCTAATAATAATTAAAGCCGCAAGCGGCGATGACGGGCCCTCGCACCAGGTGCACCGCAAAGAGTGCATATCACAACAATGGTACACAGTGAAGGCACATTCACTCGGAACAGGTGTGCTATCTTTGTCTCACCCTCATTTTTTACACTCGCACACACTCACTGTCACACACTCACTCAGTCTGCCTTTTACACTCTTTCTCTTAGTAGGTGCGCTACAGAGATTCACATAAGTCATACTGCATGATCAGAAGATGGTCCACAGTCTGTGTACCAACTTTGGCTATGAAAGGTCAAACAGTTTCCAAGTTATAATGTTCGACCACAAGGGGGCATTGGAGAGTTTCGATTCATGGTTTTGCGTGGTCAGAACACGGTCAGGAGTCCATATACCAAGTTTGGATAAGCTACGTCAAACCGTGTCCAAGTTATCATATTTGACCGCTAGAGGGCGCTAGAGAGTTTAGATTCATGGTTATTCATGGTCAGAACACGGTCAGGAGTCAGTATACGAAGTTTAGACAAGCTACGTCAAACCGTTTCCAAGTTATCATATTTGACCACTAGAGGGCGCTAGGGAGTTTCGATTCATGGTTATGCGTCGTCAAAACACGGTCAGGAGTCCATATATCAAGTTTGGAGAAGCTACGTCAAACCGTTTCCAAGTTATAATATTTGACCACTAGCACTTTTAGCACATTTCCTCCTTGACCAGGTGGTGGCGCTATGACAGGCACGCCCACGGGGTGTCTAGATATCATCACAGGCACACCATCTATGAACCTGTGAAGTTTCAAATCAATCGGGTAAAGCATTGGCAATTTCTGGCACATTTCCTACTTGACCAGGGGGTGGCGCTATAACAGCCACGCCCACGGGGTGTCTAGATATCATCACACTCATATCATCTATGAACCTGTGAAGTTTCAGACCAATCGGTTAATGCAGTGTGATTTTATGACACACTTCCTGTTTCGTGATGAGCTATTAAAATCATAAAATTTCATAATATTGTTATTCCAACATATTTCATAATATCAAAAATCCGTTCGCAATTTAGCATCAGCAACATCTACAGGTCATGTACACCAAATTTCACTTCAATCTGACATACCGTGTCCGACGAGTACGTTAAAGTTCACTGTGTGTCCAAATTTTTACACTCCTTATTACCTCACTTCCTGTTGGGCGTGGCTGATGCAATGTAATACGAAAGTTGTTCATCTTGGGGAGTCCCACACACCTACCAAATTTCGTGAGTGTAGCTCAAAGTATATGTCAACCATGGCACTTAATGTCAATTTCTGTACTGGTTCCACCTTGCCAGATGGTGGCGCTGTAGCAACCACGCCCATTAAGTGTAGGGATATCATCGTAATCATAAGATCTATAAACGGTATGAGTTTCAGTCAATTCTATCAATGCATTGCGACGTTATGACACTTTTCCTGTTTTTCAGTTTTTCTCGAAATTCATTCGTCCGCCATATTAAAATCGTAAAAGGTATGAAAAATCCCTTCGCAATTTCACATCATCAACATCTCGGCATCATGTCTGACAAATTTCATGGGAATCTGACGAACGGTGTCCGAGGAGTATGTTAAAGTTCATCATGTGACCGGCCCATAGAGCTCAATGTATTTTTTTTTTTTGTAGGGGGCGCTACGGAGTCCCTGGGCCACACCCGGATCTATGGCCTCGGTGTGCCTCGAATGGCGCGCACTCCCAACGTGTGTGCAAAATTTCGTGAGTTTTCGTGCACAGGAAAGTGGTCAAAATGGCCAATTTCTTTAAGAGAAAAAGAATAATAATAATTAAAGCCGCTAGCGGCGATGACGGGCCCTCGCACCAGGTGCACCGCAAAGAGGACATACCGCAAAGATGGTGCACCGCAAACAGGGATACACATTCACTCGCAGCAGCCGCGCTCTCTTTGTCTCACCCTCATTTTTACACTCGCACACACTCACACTCACTCAGTCTGCCTTTAACTCTCTCTCCCTTAGTAGGGGCTCTAGAGGGAAATTTCAGAGTCATACTGCATGATCAGAAGATGGTCCACAGTCTGTGTACCAACTTTTGCTATGCTAGGTCAAACCGTTTCCAAGTTATAATGTTTGACCACAAGGGGGCATTAAAGAGTTTCGATTCATGGTTATGCGTGGTCAGAACACGGTCAGGAGTCCATATACCAAGTTTGGATCAGCTACGTCAAACCGTTTCCAAGTTATCATATTTGACCACTAGAGGGTGCATCAGAGTTTCGATTCATGGTTATCCGTGGTCAGAACACGATCAGGAGTCCACATACCAAGTTTGGATAAGCTACGTCAAACCGTTTCCAAGTTATCATATTTCACCACTAGAGGGCGCTAGAGAGTTTCGGTTCATAGTTATGCATGGTCAGAACATGGTCAGGAGTCTATATACCAAGTTTGGATAAGCTACGTCAAACTGTTTCCAAGTTATCATATTTGACCACTAGAGGGCGCTAGAGAGTTTCAGTTCATGGTAATGCGCAGTCAGAACACAGTCCGGAGGCACGCCCATGGAGTGTCTAGATATCGTCCCAGTCAAACCATCTATGTAGCAGTGAAATTTAAGACTAATCGGGTAAAGCATTGTCAATTTCTGGCACTTTTCCTGCTTGACCAGACGGTGGCGCTATAACAGTC
Source organism: Sardinella longiceps (assembly GCA_027497455.2). Taxonomy (NCBI): domain Eukaryota; kingdom Metazoa; phylum Chordata; class Actinopteri; order Clupeiformes; family Clupeidae; genus Sardinella; species Sardinella longiceps. The sequence goes on from JAODXP020000034.1 coordinate 4,877,191, forward strand.
ACGCCCACGGGGTGTTTAGATATCATCACAGTCATACCATCTATGAACCTGTGAAGTTTCAGATCAATCGGGTAAAGCATTGTCAATTTCTGGCACATTTCCTGCTTGACCAGATGGTGGCGCTACAACGGCCACGCCCACGGAGTGTCTAGATATCATCACACTCATACCATCTATGAACCTGTGAAGTTTCAGACCAATCGGTTAATGCAGTGTGATTTTATGACACACTTCCTGTTTCGTGATAAGCACTTTTCCTGCTTGACCAGATGGTGGCGCTATAACAGTCACGCCCACGGGGTGTTTAGATATCATCACAGTCATACCATCTATGAACCAGTCAAGTTTCAGATCAATCGGGTAAAGCATTGTCAATTTCTGGCACATTTCCTGCTTGACCAGGTGGTGGCGCTACAACAGCCACGCCCACGGAGTGTCTAGATATCATCACACTCATACCATCTATGAACCTGTGAAGTTTCAGACCAATCGGTTAATGCAGTGTGATTTTATGACACACTTCCTGTTTCGTGATAAGCACTTTTCCTGCTTGACCAGACGGTGGCGCTATAACAGTCACGCCCACGGGGTGTTTAGATATCATCACAGTCATACCATCTATGAACCAGTCAAGTTTCAGATCAATCGGGTAAAGCATTGTCAATTTCTGGCACATTTCCTGCTTGACCAGACGGTGGCGCTATAACAGTCACGCCCACGGGGTGTTTAGATATCATCACAGTCATACCATCTATGAACCAGTCAAGTTTCAGATCAATCGGGTAAAGCATTGTCAATTTCTGGCACATTTCCTGCTTGACCAGGTGGTGGCGCTACAACAGCCACGCCCACGGAGTGTCTAGATATCATCACACTCATACCATCTATGAACCTGTGAAGTTTCAGACCAATCGGTTAATGCAGTGTGATTTTATGACACACTTCCTGTTTCGTGATGAGCTATTAAAATCATACAATTTCATAATATTTTTATTCCAACATATTTCGTAGTATCAAAAATCTGTTCGCAATTTAGCATCAGCAACATCTAGAGGTCATGTACACCAAATTTCACTTGAATCTGACATACCGTGTCCGACAAGTACGTTACAGTTCACTGTGTGTCCAAATTTTTACACTCCTTAATACCTCACTTCCTGTTGGGCGTGGCTAATGCAATGTAATACAAAAATTGTTCGTCTTGGGGAGTCCCACACACCTACCAAATTTCTTGCATGTAGCTCAAAGTATATGTCAACCATGGAACTAAATGTCAATTTCTGTAATGGTTCCACCTTGCCAGATGGTGGCGCTGTAACAACCACGCCCAGTAAGTGAATGGATATTGTCGTAATCATAAGATCTATAAACGGTATGAGTTTCAGGCGATTTTATCAATCCAGTGTGATGTTATGCCACATTTCCTGTTTTTCATTTTTTCTCTTATTTCATGCATTCGCCATCTTGAATTCGTAAAAGGTATGAAAAATCCCTTCGCAATTTGACATGAGCAATATCTTGGTATCATGTCTACCAAATTTCACAGGAATCTGACAAACGGTGTCCGAGGAGTATGTTAAAGTTCATCATGAGACCGGCCCATAGAGCCCAAGGCATTTTTTTACTTTAGGGGGCGCTACAGAGTCCCTGGGCCACACCCGGGTCTATACCTCTGTAAACCTCCAGTGTTCCAGAATTCCAAGGTGTGTGCAAAATTTCGTGACTTTTTGAGCACGGGAAAGTGGTCAAAAATGGCCGGTTCCATTGTGAGGAAAAGAATAACAAAAAATAATAATAATAATTCTTACAAAAACAATAGGGCTTCGCACCTATCGGTGCACAAGCCCGTTCCGGGCTCGTGCACCTCGGTGCTCGGGCCCTAATAATAATAAAAATAATAATCTGAGCAAAAGCAATAGGGCTTCGCACCGATCCGGTGCACAAGCCCGTTCCGGGCTCGTGCACCTCGGTGCTCGGGCCCCTAATAATGACAAATCCTTACAAAAGCAATAGGGCTTCGCACCGGTCGGTGCACAAGCCCGTTCCGGGCTCGTGCACCTCGGTGCTCGGGCCCTAAATAGGACACAGAAACTCCGTTTTCAGTTAAATATACCTTCACTAGATGACCTCAAACAATTCGGATTGAATCACAGCACATTTCTCCCTTAATGGTTAGTATTCCAATACCACTGTATTCTCTATTTGTCTATTTCATGAATTTGAAAATTACGTCACCTAAGTGGTTTGAGACAGAATTTTCATTTAATGAAATCATGAATATGTCTAAGCTGAAGCAACCAACAAAGGAAGCCCTTTGAATGGCAATTTCTACCAAAACACAGGTTACATACTGGTCTGACAGAATACACAGGCTTACAGAGACATTTTAAAAACAAAGTTTAAACTTACAGTTTGTTGAGAAACTAGCCCATCTGGAGAAAGAGTTGTTCTCAGAAGCAAAGCGATCAGATCTGTAAACAAGACAAGCAGGATTAACCAGCAGAATTTCCTCTTCAATGTTTAGTCTTTAAACACAACCACCCACATCTCTACCTAGTTGGTAAGTGTACTATGGGCATGGGCAACCTCTGCAGAAATATAGTCTAAAGTCCAGTGATGTTCACAAGTCATTTTTTCCAAGTCCAAGTCAAGTCTCAAGTCTTTGTACTCAAGTCCAAGTCAAGTCTTAAGTCCAGTCTCGAGCCTCCAAAGTCCATGTCAAGTCTCAAATGACTGAAATTATTGTTTTGTCATCAGATACTGTCAGAGATTTTTCTTCTGTATTTCTGGAGTATTTTCTGTTACCGCAGTAGAGCTGGGAAGTATGACCAAAGTCCTATATCAAAATATTTTTTTCAGAAACACAACACTTTCACAGATTTTTTTTCCCCCATATTGCCATATGGTTATGAGTCATGACTGCTGGAGATTGAACCAAAATATAATAATAGATTTATTGCTTGGCCGCTTTACTCCTTTTCTCGTTTTTGAATCTTGTTTAAAAAATTCCCTTTGACAGGGTGAGGATGGACATAATTATGCACATGATCTGCTATTGACAAATCAGCTTTAATGTTAGACCTGAGAAAATTTAGAATGCAGTTGTATGCATGAGTTACATTGCGCCTAAGAGGAAAAATTGTGCCTATGCTTTCCCTTAAGAAAACATCGAAAAAACCGGAATAATGAAATTAACACTTCCGTCAAATGAACATTGTTCACGAGTCACAAGGCTCAAGTCTGAGTCAAGTCTCAAGTCATTGAGGGCAAGTCCAAGTCAAGTCTGAAGTCTCCAGAATGAGCGACTTAAGTCAAGTCCAAGTCTCGAGTCCAAGTCCCCATGCTAAATTCACATATTGTGGGGCCGTTGCATAACATATTACATAAAGCATTAGGTTATAAGAATAAGAGAAAGAATAAGTTATTATTTTATTTTTATTAAATTATTTCGGGTGAGGACTTTAGCTGGACCATATAATTTCGGAGTGGAAGAGTAGAGTGCCATTACCAAATAGGCAGCCACACAGCTGACACACGGATGGCTTGTCTGTCTGGAGAATCTGTCTTGGGCCGCTTATTAAATAGGTAATTTTGAAGAACGTCATGTTAGGCCCACTTCATCTCTGTGTACTGTATGTGCTGCAGGCACAGTGCCACAGAAATGCAGCAGGGCAGCTTTGGAGAACGCTGCACAGATACAGGATACAGAACACTAATAACACACATTCCACACAGATTACCAGCAAGTACCTCCTCAACATAGCTTGTGTATCCAACGGTCTTTGGTATTTTTGCTGGCAACGGTGCGTTACAGGCAGCACTGCCTTAAAGACACTACTCTTTTGGTGACCACCTGTCCCACTTTGTGTTGTAATGTAAAGCAATTTTACCCTTTGTCCCGCGTCACGCAAAACGAGTCTCGTATTTTCATTTGACCATGCCAAGTTGAAAGTAAAATCACGTCCAAATAGACGACGACTACTTTTGTTCAATAGTTCAGAATAGCTTAATTTGACAGGTTGACCAAGCTGTTAACAAGCGTGTAACACCTTCTCAACGTCGAAAGTAATTCTCAAATCTGAGAAAGCACTATTCGGTCAGGTCTAACATCAATTCAGATTTCGGGTAAGTTGTAAGTTAAGTTCGTGTCATAATATTGTCTGTAATCATTCATGATACCAACAAATGCAATTTTGTGGTTCTACAGCAGTTCAGTATGTCTGAGTTAGCGTGCTAATTTTTGGGCTCTTCAACCATTAAAATCTGCCACTTCTAAATATAAAACATTAGCTTGCTAGTGTTAGCTCGGTAATAACTTGAAGTCATTTTTAGTATAGCCTGGTCTAATATTAGCCCCGTTTATAATTAGGGCTAAATCTGGTGCTAGAACTTAAGCCCAGCACAAGTAGGAGTTTATATTAGACTGGGTCAGGCTTAACTGGGGCTTCAACTGGAACTGTTGTCCCATAACAGGCCCATCTCAAGGGGTAGGGCCACAGGGGCCAAGTCCTGATGCTTACACATCATAATAGATGGTTTCCACTGTTACAGATTTTTGTTCTTACTTTTTTATCTGTTCATGGAATGTTGCGTCTTTTTTTGCGAATTTTGTCCGTTGGGTACTTGGCCCTCCAGTATAAACCCACCAGGAACTTTAGTCCCGGTGCTTGGACCTTGGGCCAAAGTTCCTGGGCTTAAGTTCCTGGGCCAATGCCCCAAAGTCTAAACGGGGATATTAAGTTCATCTGCTACAAAAACGAACAGTAACAATTTACTCCATTAGGCTTGAAATGATGACAACCAGTTGGGGAATATCAAGGATACATCCAAAAAACTCTCAATACTCCATAAAACGATAACGACTGAATTTATTAGCATTCCACAAATTGTAACTTTGCTTCAACGTAACAAAAAGACTGAGATCTCTGCAACTCTCTTTCGTCACTTGTCCCTTGCCCCTCAAGACGATTTGATTGGCCTGATACAAGTTAGATCATCCCGCCTCCAGGTCTGCCTAGCCTGGCTCGACTCCTGTGGCAGCAAAATCAATTTGCTGCTGCTAGGGGGGTCTACATTTCTAGGCTAGAAAAGATGCGCTTTCAGTTACGATTGTAAAAAGCCTACTCTTGGTTATCAGTGGATGGAGAGGCAGAGAGAGTTTCTTGCAGGGCCTGCGCTATGGCTACAATTGTGCACAGCTTAGAATGAGATTTTATGCATTTAGCCAATGTGTGCGCCAAAGCATAAATTCTACTTCTTGAATTTCCCATAAGATGAAAAAAGTAGCCTACTTATCTTACCAACTACTTTTTCAACTACATATTTTTCATGGAACTTGGTGCACGTCCTCAACAATGACAGGTGATATTTATACAGAATATAGGCCTAAGGGCCCTATTTTGACAACGCAGTGTCAAATGTTGTTTGATGCATGGCGCATATAGTTTAGGTGGAGTGCCGGCCACATTTTGCTATTTTCACAGCGCAGAAAATGAACTTCGCACTGGCGCACCCTAACTACTCCCCTTGGTTTAGGGTAAGGATGAGGGTTGTGGGGGTTAGGATTAGGAATAGATTAGTGCCTTTTAGGCTGTGCTGCCTGGAAGTTATTCTCGTGAGACCAAACTGATCTCGTGAGCTTCAGGTCTTCACTCGCAGCTCAGTCTGGCTATAGAGTTAGTCTTCTGAGTGACTATTTCCAAGTTATATAACAGGTTAGATTATATAATATTTATTATGTCTTACTGTATATAATCTGTATGTTATTTCCTTATCCTGCTTCTGCACACTGCTGGTAGGTTTGTTCTATTATGCATCTGCAACGCTGTCCCTTTAAAGGTGCCATGCCACACCACTACAGGGTATTTAAATTGTTCTTTGAGGTCTACAAATAGGGTATGCGACTTCACTTGGACTGAGAACGGCCCAAAGAGACTGTAATTAGATCGTTTGCAGAGTGTAGGAATAGCCTTCGAAAATTTCATGCGGTTCTTCCGGTTTTTTTTCCACTGTGATAATGGGCTGCGCTCTGATTCGCTGCTGAAGCTCGACGTTGTAAAGCACATTAGTTTTAATTGCGAATTGCGAGGTATGAAAAAAAAACCTTGGAATATTATCATGAAACCGAGAAAGAGGATATCTGCACCAACCTAGCTTGCAGATTGTAAACAGCCACTTTGCAAAGGTAAGCTTACTACATAGTCAGGATGTCACAGTAGCCAACATAATCAGATACTTATTGCAAGAGTAGCCGACTGTTTGCCTATCCAGTCAGATTAACGTTACACTTACCAAGACTGTTGAATTCGCCAAGTTGACAAGTTCTTCTCAAAATATACAGGACACTGAATAAATGATGGACTAGCAGGTAGATGAGTTAACAGTTTGCGAAACTCATAGCCAAAGCTAAACTCACTAACGTCTTGATATTCAGTTAAAACTAAAAATAGTTGCCTGTTACCATTTCATGGATATTCCTTCTTTTTCGCGAGTATTTCAAGGGGCGGGCTTTAGTCAAATACAGGAGAGCATGGATTGGGCGATAATTCTCCTCAGTCAGCCAATGGCTGTAACGTTGTCTATACTACGTAGCACAGACCATGGATTCAAATTGACCTAATTTCTCCGCTATTTCTTTTAATGGGCTATTGCCGATAGCGAAGACAGTATTACATTTTCACATGCACGGTGTAACTCGAGGTCATATAGACCTATTCTATACCAAAAGCAACAGGTAAAAACGGTTTTGTGTGGCGGGGCACCTTTAAGGAAGAATTCTATGATTGTTTATTATGGGATACGCAGCGTTGTTATGGGATGTTCAGCGCCATGTTTGAATTAACGGTTAAATGGATGATTAAATAAATAACACGCTGTTGCGTGCTCAGAAGTAGAAATTGCCTTTTGTCTTTTCGCACTGCAATTTCCACAGTGACATCACAAATCTAGATTATTGGAGTGCACAGAGCCCAATGCATACAGTAACTATACACCTCCCACCCCCGTTGATACTAAATTGCAAGCATATGCATGCATTTCCAGCGATCCAACTGGTGGCACGTGACCCTGCACAGTGGACAGGGTCCTGAGTCCATATACCAAGCTGGGTTATTCACCTTTTTCACCTGGCCGCCATATTCCGAACGAAAACGAGGCTCGGGTGGTAAACTAGAGGAAGTGCAGACGAAACGTTAATTTAATTCAATTCAATTGTATTTGTAGAGCGCTCAAACAGAGTGCATTGTCTTGTGGCGCTTTACAGACAATACGGGAAGCATCCATGCGACAAGGAAAAACTCCCTTCGCTTTATAAATAATAACTAGATTGCATTTCCTCAGAGAAACTGCTGGAGTGTGCTTGCTCAAACCCGCCACAACGAGACCGACAACACAAAATTATTGAGGCAATGTCAGAGATGAGGCCATACATCCTCATGCCAAGTCTTAAATCAAAGCAGCAAACACATTGCAATATATGAGCCAAAACAGTTTGTTTTGATAGCTATTGTGCCCTATATTGGTCAAATGGGGTCAACTCTTGGACGATGTCCCAAGTCCCAAGTGATAATACCAAAATTAGTCTTGATACGACAAACTGTTGGCAAGATATGAGCCCACTTCCTATTTGACAATAGTCTGACATAGCCCGCCCATAATAATGCTGTTCATCCGATTTCATTCAGTTCTAGTTTGAAACGATTGGACAGCTCGTCTAATCAGCCTAGCATCCCCAGACCATGAATATGGATGAACAGCCGTATTATGGGCAGGCTATGTCAGGCTAATTTGACAGAGGCTTGGTGCATTCTGATTGGTTTAGTGTGTGTGTGTGTGTGTGTGTGTGTGTGTGTGTGTGTGTGTGTGTGGCCATATAGGCCAGTGTCTAGTGACAGTTATACTCAGCTTCAGTTATACTTCCTGTTTGGCGACTTTGCCGTCAAATGTCATTGGCTGTAGTATGTGAGCACTTGGACGTTTGAACAACAAAACGGATACGTTTTGTGAGGCATGGTCCAAAGATGATATGTAAGTTTCATGTGAATCAGACAAAGTATGGGACAGCTGAAATGTTAGTTTCACTTTTGACAAAATCCATTCCAGATGGTGTTCTGGATCACCGATCACCACCAAAATCGAATCAGTTCTTACTTCTCCCAATACTGACATTATGTTGTACACAGACGGACACACACATGGACACACGCACAGACATCCTTGGCAGATGTAATGAAATCATGAATATGTCTAAGCTGAAGCAAACAACAAAGGAAGCCCTTTGTATGGCAATTTCTACCAAAGCACAGGTTACATGCAAGTCTGACAGAATACACTGGCTTACAGAGATTTTTTAAAAACAAAGTTTAAACTTACAGTTTGTTGAGAAACTAGCCCATCTAGAGAAAGAGTTGTTCTCAGAAGCAAAGCGATCAGATCTGTAAACAAGACAAGCAGGTTTAACCAGCGGAATTTCCTCTTCAATGTTTAGTCTTAAACACACCCACATCTCTACCTAGTTGGTAAGTGTACTATGGGCATGGGCAACCTCTGCAGAAATATAGTCTATATCATATTGTGGGGTCGTTGCATAAAATGTTACATAAGCATTACGTTAGAATAAGACTGATTAAATTAGAAATTCTTTCGGGCAAGGACTGGACCATTAGCTGTACCATATAATTTTGAAGTGGATATGTAGAGTGCGACTTTCAAATAGGCAGCCACACAGCTGACACACAGATAGCTTTGTAAACTATGTCTTTTATGTTCTTTGCTGAGCTCTTATCTTATTTCTAATAATATCATCATATTTCTAATAGCAGCAAGGACGGAAAACTGAATGAATCTCTGAGTGTTTGGCTTGTCTGTGTGGACAATCTGTCTTGGGCCGCTTATTACAGTAAATAGGTATAAGGCCTGTAGTCTGTCTTATTATATAAAAGTCCTCACACAGCATTTTAGGTCTAAACTAATGTGGATCTGCGTCATGTTAGGCCCACTTCACCTCTGTGTACTGTATGTGCTGCAGGCACAGTGCCACAGAAATGCAGCAGAGCAGCTTTGGGGAACGCATCACAGATACAGGATACAGAACACTACTTACACAAACACATTCCACACAGATTACCAGCAAGTACCTCAACATAGCTTGTGTTTCAAACACACATATGGTATATTATAATCTATACAGACCAGTTTAATGTCAACGGATCAATAATATTATCATCATTCCCACACACAGTGAAGGCCTGGCTGTGATCTGGAGAGCTCATAGAGTGCTTATAGAGCAGAGTTAGTACTCCGAGTTATATAGCAGGTTAGATTATATAACATTTATTATGTCTTCTGTATGAGCGTTCACACCAAAGTACAGTATGTGTGTAGAAAGGCAGGTGACATCACAAATCTAGATTGTTGGAGTGCACAAAGCTAGCCCAATGCATACAGTAATTATGCAGCTGCTTAAGACCCCCACTCCAACAGGAGTCCCTCAAGAGCATGAAAATCACATCTCACAATTCTCCAGTCGCCATTACATATGTTCTTCCAACAGTTCATGCTCACTTTTTTAATGTACATCAATTGCAATTAGCAAGGAATTAAGAGTTTCCAGCTAATGTTTACACCACTTGTTCACTCCCTACAGGTTAGCTGTGATTATAGGAGCGTTTCTATGTTCCCACAGCTCTATGTCCCCACAACTTTATGTTCCCACAGCTCTATGTTCCCACAGCCCTATGTTCGCACAGGGGACCGCCTTCCATTCCGACATCCCCCCACTCCGACATCCCTCCATTCTCACATTTCTAAGAGATTTTTTTTTTCTAAGAGATTTTTTTTCTTCAAAGTTAGGTTCTATATTCCCACATTTTTACCCTTGCCTGGTAGACCCCCTATGTAAGTTCAAGCAAGATTCGATCTTTGGTATTATTTGCCCTCAATGGTGCCTTCCAGGTAGTGGGGTTTAGTTTTGCATCCACATTCCACAACGATTTTATATTCATCCACCTCAGCGATCATTTTTTAAATCGACCTTGGCAATCATTTTTGGAATCAGTTTCAGAATCCTCCATTCTAATGTGAATGGAAGGGCTAAATGGATAAATATTACCTGTGTTGGTGTAAACATGCCCTTATCGGAACATATTGCTGTGGGAAAATAGGGTCAGGTTAGGGTTAGGGTTGTAATCTTTGTAATGTGAGAGCATGCAGAGCTGTGGAAACATAAGGCCCAATTTCCCAAATTTTCTAAGAAATGTGGGAACATAGGGTTGTGGGAACATAGGGCTGTGGGAACATAGGGCCTAATTTCCAAAAATTCTGTCAAAAATAAAAATTCCTAACAAATGTGGGAACATAGGGCTGTGGGAACATAGAGCTGTGGGAACATAGAGCTTATATTGCACACTCAATTCACACATAAAAAAATGACCTGCAATTTATTTTGCTTGTTTGCTCTGAAATGAATGTAAAGTGGAGCAAAACCTCCTGTGTCCTGGGTAATGTGTTTGTAATGTGTAAAAAGGGAGCCCTCTAGTGGTCATAATCTGTGACAATAGCATTTATTTTGTTTTCTCACATTTCCCCATAGGACTGCACATCATTGGATGTGTGTTGTCCGACCTTAGGAATATATGGCGTAGTAGTTGTGTGAGTCTGGCAGAAGGAGAGTGTGTGTGTGTGTGTGTGTGTGTGTGTGTGTGTGTGTGTGTGTGTGTGTGTGTGTATTATCTGACCTTGGATGGGTAAATGCTGTGTGAGTCAGGTAGAAGGAGAGAGAGAGAATGTGTGTGTGTGTGTGTGTGTGTGTGTGTGTGTGTGTGTGTGTGTGTGTGTTATCTGACCCTAGATGGTATATGCTGTAGGAGTTGTGTGAGTCAGGTAGAAGGAGAGAGAGAGTGTGTGTGTGTGTGAGTGTGTGAGTGTGTTATCTGACCATAGATGGGTATTATCTGACCTTAGATGGGTATATGCTGTGGGAGTTGTGTGAGTCAGGTAGAAGGAGAGTGAGTGTGTGTGTGTGTGTGTGTGTGTGTGTGTGTGTGTGTGTGTTTGTGTGTGGTCCCACTTTAGATATGCTCTGTAGGCACAAAAATATAAATATCTGCCAAATATGCTTTTTATGCTCAAGAATATAAAATCTAATATGAGATGTGTGTGTTTTGGAGTATTCCTTAGTGTGGGGGCTTCGGAGTGTGTGAGCCATGGAGTGTACGTGTCATGAAGTGTGTGAGCTGTGGTGTTTATCTGTCATCTCCTCAGTCATAATGTGATATTGACCATGTTTTTCCTCCCTTTTAAATAATCTCTTATGAGCCCTTCAAGCTTGCTGTCTTTTGAGCACACAACTATTAGAGTTAGACACATACAGTATTATATATTAAAAAACATTTACTAGTATGACATGCCTGGGATAACTTTTAATACCTACAGTTACCAATATATTAGGGTTAAGTGAATAAAAATACATTGATAACAGACTCGTTTCTCTGTTCCCATTATCTCATAGACTCTGTGCATCTGCATAAATTCCTGCACATTATATTACATTAATGCTGATTAGTTCGAAGCAGCTAAATCCAAACTGGCTCTATACTGTGCTTTTTATGTGTTTTGACACTGAGTTCAAAGTTGACTGGGTGGCTCTCCAGGTTAAGAACACTGATGTTGGTGCAGAATATCATCGGTTCAAATCCAGGATAATGCATATCCTGAACAGAACTGACACACCTGCAATAACAACAAACTTGACCTTATCACCACTACGGCTAGAGGGAGCCAAGATGACAGGTGGGGGCTTCATAACTTACCCACACAGACACAGTAGATATGAATATACAAATTATTTTATGTCAAGAATGCAGGGCCGGCCCGAGGCATACGCGAGTTATGCCGTCGCTTAGGGCCCCGACAGCTCGGGCCCCCCCCCCCACGAGCGCTCGAGAAATCACGTTTTGAAATATTATTTCATTATTGAGGGTAAGAATCTTCTTCACATCCTTGTGCTACCTACCCATTACTAATATCATCTTCCAATAAACGAATCCATTTAATTTATATCACTTACTATCACTCTTTATCTCAGTCATGGTTTGGCTTACACACCTCTGACTTCTCCCAACAATCTAGCGAAGTTGATGTAGCATTTGTATTTTTATTTCATTCTTGTTATTCTGACATCATAAAAAGTTTATGTTTACCACAGAAAAAAACTATAACAACAACCTGCAATATGATTAGAACAAAGCATCCTGGGAATGGTAAGGTAAAGCACAGCCACAGCGCAGTTTCTAATCCACCACGGAAGAATCCATTCTACTTGTTTGAATAGAGTAGCTACGCATACGCTGAAAATCGACTCCGCGTTCACCAACATCTCACCGCATGCAATCGTCAGTCCATTCCACGTGATCAAGTAGGTAAAATGCATACCGCTGAAAGTCCACACTCCATGTTTTGCATTTGGAACAAAGTAAGTCAGTAAGTGAAATGAATCCTGTGAGCAGGAAAGGAACAGATTCCCGAGGAGGTAATATAACGTCAGCTCTGTTAATTGCCACCTCACAACGTAGCTTTGGCTGAAACCTTATTCTTTTGTTGTATGTCCTCAAAATTAACTCAAGGCCACATTAAATGAATGTTCAACTAAACATTCAAGTAGGCTATAGGCTTAGGTTAAGGATAGCCTATTCTTGGTTGATGAATATTTGCTGCCTGCACAGACATTGGACATGAGGAAGTTCTTCAATAGGCAAAATCCTAGTTAGTCTTAGGAGATGTATCAAGCTATCTTAATGTAGGACTATCTAATCATTTAATTCAAACCTAGCTCTTTATTGTCAAGAATGGCAAGAATCACTCTTCTCTGATGATATAGGTTAGGCCTATTATTGATGCTTGAAATAGCAAACATAGTGAGTGAATCAGGGCTATTTCTGTTCACATAAAATGTATTGTGAGTGTTGTATAAAACCATAGCATCCTAAACTTTTGTTGTCTAATATTTTTCAGTATTTTCAAAAAATGGTGTAAAATTCAGATGATGACAAGAACACTGGGTGAATTTAAACAATTAATGAAACAAGCAATATGTTGTTGTTGATAGGGAGAACAAGCAATAGTTAATCCATCTCAATATCTCTTGAGAGTGAGAGGTAGAGGCAGGGTCAACATTGCCGCCCCCCCCCCCCCCCCCCAAAAAAAAAAAAAAAGCTATGGTGGCGGTGAGGGGGGCCCCCAAATGAAATTAAGGCCCCCTTTGGGCTTGGGCCGGCCCTGCAAGAATGAAAGCTTAGTGGTTCATGACAGTGTATGATATCACTCAAAGGCTGAAGTCAGACAAGTTACACGTTACATTGATAAGTTAAAAGGAAGAATAATACTGTATATACTATACTTGAATATATAATATTTATTCACATTGATTTTGCAACGCCCCAGTTTGCCTGTGCTTGGTTTGTACAATCCTGTCTGTCCTGGCTCTGTGTTGTGTCTGTCTTTGGCCTGCAGGGGGAGCTCTTTATTCTAGGAGGAGGTGAATAAATCTGGGCCTGACAGTCTACAGCAGATCTCTCTCTCACTTAGTTTAGAGACACTAACTTTACATCATCACTACAGTACCTTACCTCACGTGAATTCACTGACATTTTTGTCCCACTTGTCCCACAACTCTCTAGTGCAAGTCCTTCTGCCCGACTGTGCTGCATTCACATACATTGAGGAACAGATTCCTCTTACAGCCAGGCTGCATTTACATACATTCAGTAACATATTTCACTCACAGTCGGACTGTGCTGCATTCACATACATTGAGGAACAGATTCCTCTTACAGCCAGGCTGCATTTACATACATTCAGTAACATATTCCTCTGACAGTCGGACTGTGCTGCATTCACACACATTCAGTAACAGATTCCTCTGACAGCCAGACTGTGCTGCATTCACATACATTGAGGAACAGATTCCTCTGACAGCCAGACTGTGCTGCATTCACATACATTGAGGGGCAGATTCCTATTACAGCCAGACTGTCTGAACTCAATAATAGCCTGAGATGAGACGAAGGTTGTTCACTTTGACAGGGTCCTTCAGACAGGTTCATGGCCAACATCACACCAGCGTGGAGCGAGACAGGGAGAAGAGAAGAGAGAGAGAGAAAATGAGAGACGGAGACAGGAGAGGGGGGGGGGAGTAGAAGACAGCATCTTGCCAGCGTGTCCTGATGGAGCAAGATGGGGAGAAGAGAGAGAGAGAGAGAGAGAGAGAGAGAGAGAGTAGAAGAGAGCATCACACTGGCGTGTCATGATGGGGAAGAGCGAGGGAGAAGAGAGAGAGAGAGAGAAAGACGAGGAGAGTGTAATAGAGTATTTCACCATCATGTCATGATGGGGAAGAGAGAGGGAGAAGAGAGAGAGACAAGGAGAGTAGAAGACTGACTGTCACACAAACTATGTGTATATCATCTCTGACTACATTCAGTACTCATACTGTTTTGTGTTAACCATGGTCAATCTATGCATCAGACTTTACGGATACTTTATTAGGCCCCAGGCAGGTAGGCTGAGTCCATGAGGCGTGGATCTACCCAAGGTTTCTTCCTACATAACAAATTATTTACAAAGCGAGGGAGTTTTTCCTTGCCCCTGATTCTCATGGAGGCTTCCCGTACTGTCTGTAAAGCGCTGTGAGACAATGTACTGTATTTGTGCGCTATACAAATAAAATTGAATTGAATTGAATTGAAAAGTGCATCACGCTGGCATGTCATGATGGAGATGAGAGAGAGGCCTGTGATCTCCTCAGAGCTGAATCCTCTCCAGCCAAACTAGAAAACAAAGACCTGACTGACTGACAGAAGAGTCCAGAAGCTCTTTCTCAGACATGCTGATGAGTAGACAGACAGCAGCAGCAGCAGCAGCAGTGCTTAGCAGGCAGATAGACACACAACAAGTAAGAGAGGGTTAGGAAATGCAACTACAGAAAGCTTTACACTCATTACTAAACACAGTTTAGATCAGGGGTTCTCAAAGTGTTGCCCCGGGGGCCAATGGCGGCCCGAAGAAACATTTCTGCAATACCATCTGATGATATCTGTAAACAGGCATGGACTGGCCAAAGGGCAAACAGGGCAATGCCCGGTGTGCCGATGGCCATTTTTGGGCCGGTGCTGTCAAAATTCAGTCATGATTTTCTTGAAGTATATTGGGCTAGTCCAATGAAATATCTAATGCTCATGCAATGTGTCCAACTTTCAGCCATATGTCCTCTGTTTAGGGAAATGGAGATGGGCGCCACCCGATAGTTCACACATGGAGCGGCTGGATTTCATATTCATATTACTTTCATATTATTGTTGACTGCATCATCTGAAAGTTTAAGGGATCATAGTGAAAGTGAGTCAAATCTGTTGTCTGTGTGAGAGATTCATGTACCTCACAGTAACAAAATACTTTTTAGAGATGCAGGTAAGATGGATGGATCTAGTGGTTGCACACACAAACAAACTCAATCAACTGGTATGAGATAGCACTTCTGATGGAGGTTTGGTCCATGCATACAATAATAATCTTATAAAAATTACATGAACAATGACAATAAATTTCAGAATAAACTGACAGTTGAGTGTTGTTGAATATAATTGTGTGTGTCCTTTTTTGCAAAACATTTATTGAGATTTCTGTGACATATTAATGAACACATAGAATGAACAGGACCAGGTTAACACTTCATATTTAAATGCCTTTGCTCATGTCGGTGGGGTCTGTGTAGCGGTTAAGGAACCTGACCAAAGTGGCCTGGAAATAAGAGGCTCAAATCTTGGCCAGTTCAAATATCACTCAAACCTCTATAACTGTGGCCCAAGAAGTTAGGCAAGCTCAAAGTTATATTGCATGGACTTAGAATGGAAACCTGATACGAGGGGTGCTTCACCCTGATTATGGTAACACAGAGACTGACAGAAAAGAGAAACCAGACAAGAAATTCTTGGAGTTACAACTAATACCCATTGCAGAGCTGCAAATCACAAGGTTGCAACTTCACATCACACTTCAGGCATGCTGAAGTGGAGGAAAAAGGTTGTGTTTTGCTGGGACAAAGTAATGTGTATCTATGACATGATGGAATAGGGTTGAACAGGTTAAGCCCTTACCTGTAAGTTGTACCACTAATGATACCTAAGTGATGTGTCCTAACCAAGAACAGAAAAGGCCCTAACCGAGATCTGGAAACACTTCCCACAACAGGGTTGACCAGTGTTGTAGCCTCCCCAACTGCACTTGATACAGCCAGTCTCCTTAACCAGACTTGATGTTTACAGTGTCCACAACTAGACTTGATACAGCCAGCCTCCCCAACTAGACTTGATAATGATATCCTCCCCAACTAGACTTGATACAGCCAGCCTCCCCAACTAGACTTGATAATGATATCCTCCCCAACTAGACTTGATACAGCCAGCCTCCCCAACTAGACTTGATAATGATATCCTCCCCAACTAGACTTGATACAGCCAGCCTCCCCAACTAGACTTGATATAGACAATTTCCCCAACAACCAGGTGGCTCAGGGGAAGAGTGCTGGTCTGCAGTGTGAGTATGTGTGCTATGTGTGCTACTTCAGATGATATGGGTTCAAAGCCTGAGAAGGCCTAAATGTGTGTGAGAGAGATTGATGAGTGAAAGAGGACAACTTAAGAAAGGGGGGGAAGAGGGTAATTTGTGGGTTTAGGTAGAAAGAAAGAGTCCAGTGTGAAACTGAAGTCATTTTGGTTTCCTCAGTGCCAATTATGGTAGGCAACAAGTTGCAAAGTTTGACCACCTAAAGAAATTCATAATCCCCTGCGTCTATCTTGTATTTCCTCGGGGGCCAAGTAAGCCCCCCATTTCTTTCTCTTTCAAGCTCCATCTTCTGCTCCTCTCCCCCTGGGATTCATCTTTGGCTCAGTCCATGGAGGTCCTCCACAGGTCCTTTGTCAGCAGGCAGAGCTGGGATTGAACCAGCAACCTAGAGGGTGGGGATCTCTGATGCTACCGCTGCGCCACTGGCTCCTCCAGGGTGGTAGAATGTTCCCTGATCAGCTAAGTCCTTGGGTGGCAGTATAGTTTAGCACTTAAACAATGTCTTCAGTTCACATTTATGCTTTCATCCAGAGCAACTCACATTGTGCTAACCATAAATTACACAAGGGCCAGTCACCCACAAGAATAATAGTGGCAATTGGGATTTGAACCCATAATTTAGTGGGTATTAACATGGTAGCCACATTCCTTAACCATTACACCACCTCAGGGCCAGTTTGGCTGGAGGAGAAACTGTGTAATCTCTTCTGCACTGATTGGCCTACTGAAGGTCCTAGTGTCATTGGTCAAGGTTATGTTGGGTCATGATGAATGAAATGAAATGAAACTTACTAATATTTAAAAGCAAGGAGTCGGGCTAGCCGGCATCCCCCTCCAATATCACAGCACCACTGTGACAAATGTCATTCTGCTCTTGTCAAGCCCAAGGATCGAACCCACAGCAACAGAAAACACGAAGTAGGGGACTATCACTCTAACCAGTCAACCAAACACCCCAGACTGTCTACCATCTGACCAGGAGGTCCTTGGAGTGAAAGGAGGGAGGCGTATTTAGACGAAACAGACAGGCTCCTCAGCATTCATTCCACTCACCCTCCCATTCCCTAACAGACGTCTTTAGTTCAGCCCAGGGTTTGAACCTGTGAGATCACCATGACAGCAACCTTGGATCAGGAGTCTAACGCCCTAACCAGTCAACCAAGAATCCCAGATCTCCACTCTTCTGACCAGAAGGCTCTTCAAGAGGCAGGAGGGAGAATTATTAACATTTTACACAAAGAGTCAGGTGAGGGGGAATCCATTAAATCACTCCTCTCCAGATGTCAACACTGTCCAGCTAAAGGATTGGACCCGCAACCTCCATCTCTGAGCTATATGGTTTTTGGCAACTGTAAGGCCAACAAAAAGGAGCCAACGTTGGTGAATCAATGCAAAGTCTAAGCCTGTGAAATCACACAATAATAAGATAGTTGGTGAACAGGGAATGGTGCGTTCAAGTAGTATGGACAGTTTGTTGGAAACCATTTCCCAAAAGTCTGTAACGCTAGGACATTTCCATA
>JAODXP020000034.1:4905327-4912100 GCA_027497455.2 Sardinella longiceps
AGTAAAGGTGTGAACATTTGCACAGGAATGAGATTACTGGTAAATGTACATGGCCATTTCGATTCACTGTTCTACATGTTTCTTCTCTTCTCCTTAGGTTACATCAAACTCATTGTTGGTTGTAGGTATGCAGAGCATAGACATGTTTCTAATGATTTTAATTTCAATCAGGCTGGCACAGTAAAGCAGCAGACATCCCTTCTGGTTTGGACCAAAGAGATAGTGAACCACTTCTGGTACTGTAGCAAGCATTGCGACACAGAAGAGCAGTTCAAGGTATGTTTTACAAAATATTTATTGTCGTCAATGTTATGGTGCTTGCTTTTAGGTAGAATTTGTATTAATTTTGCATGTATTGTCACACTGCACAGCTGATGTGTGCTGGCTTGCTACATCATGTCCGCAACGAACATTCTTGGCCAACTGGTTACTGTCTACATGAGCCCCTTGAAGAAGATGAACATGACAAGCCCTGGATAGAGCAAGGTATTGTGACTAAATGTAATGAGTAAAAAAATGTTTGAATTGGCAAGAATGCACAGTGTTCACTGTCAGCATCATCATTACAGGTTCAGCCGCACACCAGGCCCTAGCTGCAATCGTCCTGGACAAGAGGTGGCTAAACCTGGTTCCCAAGTTTCTGATCTTCCGGTGAGCATTGTAATTGGGTGTCATTTCAGAATTGCCAGATGACTGGCAGAAACATGCATTGTTTCAATCACGTAACAGTAAACATCGCTGAATGTAAATCTCCTAACATTCCCAGGGCTTCCAAAATCATGATGTATGCCTCCAAACGAATGGCCTACACACTCTTCATCTACAAAACACGGACACTACTGGCAGCCATCGACTACAATAAACACAATCAGCGCTTGCCAGCACTGGAGAAGGAGGGACATAAAATGTGAGTTTGTTTACATGCCAAGACCTCAGTGTTTCAAAAAAAAGAAAAGAGTAATGATAATATTGACTAATTACATTATTTACTTGTTCATCAGGTACAGAAGGAAATACAACAAGAAATCGAAGAACTGGTGTACACCGTGAAGGAAAAGAAAAGGTTCACCTACATCCCTGAGCTGCAGAAGACAATTCTGCAGAAGAGGCTGATCAGTGGCACTGGTCTTCCCCGTAAAATTTCAATGCGACCAGATGACCCTAGGCGGCTTGGATTACTGTCCTCTGCTCAGCCTCCGCCATCAACAGAGGAGCTGGTTGCTCAGCAAGTGTCATGGGGGGACCTAGCACTTCCAAATCCTCAAGGCGAATGAGGTTGCACTTTTCACATTTGATGCCACACTAGTCCACTTGTTTATAACAAATGCACATGCAACTGTTTGTAAATGTTTTTATTTTATTTTTCCTCGTTCACACAACAAAATAATTGCACATTCTTTGTAAATAAATAAACATTGATAGACAAAAATGTCCATTTCTTCTTTTGAAAAAAATAAATATTTGAGGTAGAGAATGTGGTTATAACTATTTACAAGTAACATTTTTCAAGTAAAAAGGAGATAAAACAAACAGTGTACAAATATTTAGATATTGCATGGGCAAAAATATTTAGATCTTGCATGGGTAAATTGTCACAGGAAGCGAACCTGTGCCATTTCTCCTCTCGTGCAGATCCTGTAGCCTCCTTTGATCCTCTTGGTTGAGGTCTCTCACTCTTGGGGTTCTCGGTCTAGCACCTCGGGAACCCATTGCCCGAGGGGTGAAGTCAGACGAGGTTGTCGAATTAGATTCCTGCAATATCATTGGAAACGTTTTAGCTTTATACCACAAATATGGAGTATCCTTAGGCTTGAAAACGAAGAATAGAAACCATGCTGTCATAGGCTGCTTCTCTCAACATAGTGTTACTCAAATGTGATACGTCTGCCCACTAACACAGTATCATTAGTTTTCACACTTTCTAAGCCAATTCTCATTATAATCAGATCAATTTTGCCTACGTCAAAGCATATCTCTTTTAGATAAAGTATTGAACGCTTGAAAAGTAGCATTACAATTACGCATAGAAATGGTAGAAAAGTTTCATTCATGTATAGCATTGGCTAACGTTAGGTTAGTGGCTGGTCTGACACCGTATACTTTACAACTAAAGTGTATTTTTCACACGATAAAATACATACACTTACAAAGTGCAAAGCAGCAAATAGTTGGTTTGTTTTACCACTTTTTAAGCGTGAATAGTGTTACTTACCTCAGTAGACATGTTGTCGGTCTGTTGTAAACATTAGTTGTAAATCCAGCGTGAGCAGAGGCATGAGACTGTATCGATAGCAACAGCAGTAAAGCGTCCGGTGGGAAAGGATTTACGACAGTGTGTCGTAGGGTCTCGCGTAATTACACGTAGCAGCGCCATCTACAGCTTTGGGGTGCACAGTGCATACACAAAAACGGAAAAAAATACAGAGACTTGCTGAACGTGGCTTTAAAATGATTGCTATTAGGCAAATGCATTTTTATAATCAGCCCAATGTTGGAGAATGAGAATAATAATATCAAGTACTGTTACTTTCACGTGATCAGTGTTAATACATCAATCATAAAGTCCAGAGCATTAGATGAACTTAGCAATATTTTTTTGTTTGTTGTTCCGGGACTTGTGGTTATGTGTGCGGGTAAAATGCGTTCGCTAAGGGGAGCAGCACAGAGGAGTGTTCTGTGTCTGTGTGCGATTTCCACAGGTAATGGGTAACAGAAAGACAACGTGTAGGGAAAAACACAAGTATTTTCCTATAGACCAATTTACCATGACGTCACACGCTCTTCCGGGTGGCAAAAGGCAAAAGTTGTCAACGAAACACTAGTCAAAAGCATGCATCCTATTTCACCAAATATGCATTTTCTGGTTACAAAACCTGGATCTTTCATATTCAACAGTCATTTCTATCGCACTTATCGTATCCTTTTTACAAAACAAAAATGCCGAACTTATTAATTTGTGAACAACTTTACCGGCAGATCCCTTCCTAACCTGGCCGTATGGCAAGCATGGTAGAGCGGCGCCGTTCTGTTTGCTACCTCGGTAGTAACGTTACTTGAGTGTCAACGGGTATGGAGTATGGATATATCACAACGGGTGTATTTTCTGGTCACAAAACCTACGTGTTCAGAATGAACGGTCATCAATTCTTCTCTCTTTTTAACAAAATAAAGTCATAAACCCCAGACTTATTGATTTCAGGCAAGTATTCCCTGCTTGGTCTGTTAAGCTAATCTAGCATTGTAGCTAGCAAGCTAAACCCACTGACGTCCCTGTTTATAACGGTTAGCCTAATTCGGTTGCTAAGTGGGTAACAGGTGTAGAGATCGTATTAACACAACAAGTTTATTTTCTGGTTATAAAACATATGTCTTTAGATTCAACAGTGAGTAGTTATTATCTCGTTTTGCAAAATAATAATTCATAAAGGCGAATTTATTAATGTAAGACCGGTTTTCCCCGTTGAATGTATTAACGTCAATGGGGTACCAGTTGCTTTCTGCCACCCGGAAGTATCTCGGCACCCATTGTTTACAAACATTCTGAAAAGGCCTATAGGCGAACTGAAAGATGACGGGCCTACCTGTCAACTGCGTGCGTCTCTCTGAAAGCCTCAGCTAGTGCATAGCCTTAAAAAGGTCAAATGCACGCTGTCTATGCGTAATTCCAGAGGTTTGACCACCCTATTTGCGTGTGTCCGGCCTGTATGTGATAAATAGTGTACAGTAGACAAACTTTATTTTGCAAATAGGCTTGTGGATCACCAGACACCTTCATGCCATGTATTAAGACCGGCAAGAAAACAGTGGTAGGCTACTATTTTGAAAGTAAAACCAAAAAATCTGCACTTTGCTAGAGTCACTCTCACTCCAGAGGATCACACACACACACACACACACACACAAACACACACACACTAAATTACGACACAGAGGTGAGAATCGTTGCAGAGTGAAGGGGTTGATCTGAGAACTGAATTGTGAGATTACGGGGTTACATGCCGCCATTCCGCCACTCCGCCATTGACGTCTAATTGTCTGAGTGGCGGTATTTTCAGTTATAGCAAACGTCCCTGCACTCCGACATTTTTTTTTCTTAGTCGGAGTGGCGGCATGTTTGCTATTTTTCAAAATACCGCCATTCCGACATGAGGGAGCCTTGCCTTATCATGGCTGATGAGGCCAAAAAAGGTCCTGGCTGGGTCATTATTGAGAGCCAAAAAAACTCTGAATTTCTATAGCATAGGGCCTATTCAAATGGATACAAAATAAAGATTAAAACGTCTCATATAGCCTAGTAAAGTGCATTATAGTTTGAAACGTTAATAGTCCTTCATTGTCTTTAGTGACGGTTTCATGCGTGTGAGAGCAACACAAGGAGTGAGTGCACAACTTGACTCATAAAGCAGTTAAATGGACAAGTGTTTTTTTCTCTCTCTCTTCTCGGTGACCTTTGGTGTAGGCTACTTTCACAATGAAAAAAAAAAATCACCCTCATAGTAGGCTACTAGGGAGCTAAAAATTTTTAAAAAAAAATAGGCTCGCAAATCACGGCCGCTATAAAAGACTGCTGCAGTAAAGTGCGCTGGTTTAAGCAGTGAATAACACATCAATTACAAAATACCATCGGTCTATGTTCTGTTTCGTTAATAACTTAACGAAAAAAATATCCTGGAAACAACAAGTAAACTTGGAGAAGTTGTAAGTTAGGGATAAACAAACGTCGGATGGCCTCCGCGCAGGAGAAAGCAGCCGCTTTGAAACCGGGTAAATCAACACAAAAACAAACACGAAGTCCCAAAGGTTTAATACAACTATTATTCCCCAAATCAAAGTTTATGGATATCCAGTCTGATCGTGGTAGACTAGGATATAGAGTAGACTGTCTACCTAACGAAAATCAAAAGTCAAGTAGCCTATGAGAGATTTTGCGCAAAAGACGTCTCCAGCTTTTGCTTTGGATAGTGCGTTATTGGACATACCTCTTGCGGACCACTAGTAGCCTATGGTGGTTTGTTAACAATATGAGTCAGCAAATACATCCAAAGACAACATTTTGCTATTATGACCAGTCAATTAGTTGGACATATATAGGCACTGTGAAACCGCTTTGCGCTAAAGTAGCCTAAATAAAAGAATAAAAAAGCACCACGAATGGTTCTAATTTATATATTGCCCAAAGAAAAAATGAATGTCTGGCCCTGTGCATATTAATATGTTATGGCCTATATCCTATATTTAGAAAAATCATGGAAATCCCATCGATAATGGGATGGGCAAAACAGAGTAACAGATCGGTTGCACCATGCAGCCCATACACAAACTGGGAACATTACATTGCTTTGCCCACGGAAATAAACGTTTGCTGGTTACTATTAGCTACTTTGTAATCTATTTGCCTTGAATTGACACATGGGTTTGCAAAAGAAAATAGGATATTCATCCAATCTCAATGCAGGCTATCTAAATCTGCTTTCTGCATAACGCTGACAAGAGAAAGAATAGGCATGGTGCGAAACTCCGTCGGTTGTTTTATGCCTGTATTAACAGTCATAAACAAGCAATGAAGGTATATTTAATATATATGTCATCAAAAGATGTAGTAGGCTAGACCTAAACTAGGACGTGAATGACAGGCTTGTTCACGACTTACATTTTTCACCAGTAGACTCGGCGTAATGGCTCATACAGTCCCAGCCCAAAACATTTTTATGTAACTGTATTATAACGGGCTGCAGGGCTATTCATGTGCCGCTGAAAACAGCCTATGACTACAGAAATAAATAATTTGAAATCGTTGCATTTGCGAAAAAAATAATTAGCCTAGATGCCACCTGCCCAAAAGTGGACCGGCTCATCAGATCGCACCAGCCTGCTTCCACACGTGAGAGAATGGCCTATACAGACTATATCCACGACAAACCCACAACAAACATTAAGACACCCTTCCAGAATTGAGCACAGTGATCAAGACACGGGAGAATGCCCAAAGCATGTAGGTAAAAAATTGTGGCAACTTTGACAGCGACCACAGCTTAGGCAAGAGCAGAGGGGAGGAGCACTTATCTCAGAGCGGGCGCACTTTTTCCTTCGCTTAAACCAGTGTTTCTCAAACTGTGGGGCGGGCCCCACTAGTGGGGCGCAGACACATGATAGGTGGGGCGCGAGACATCTCTTTGCCCCCTGAATTCACAGTTATTCGTCAGATATACACATTTGACAGTAAATTGAGCTTTCCAATGGTGTTATTTGCTACTTGGTGTGATGAGGGGTTTGAGAGAAATTTGGCTTGGAATTAGTAACATGAAAATTCTAACATTGACAAAAATCCTATACTCGCAAAGTATTCCTCACAGAGATATTGTGCGCAAATTGAGCCTTCCAGGTGGGGCGTGAAAATTCTCTGCCTTCTTAAGTGGGGAATGGCAGAAAAAGTTTGAGAACTACTGGCTTAAACCAATGAAAGATAATGCCCCCAAATAGGGACGTGCTTCATTATGCTGTCGGAATGGCGGTATGTCTGAATGGCGGTATGAAAAATGTTGAAGTGGTTGATGTCGTAATGGAAGGATATCGGAGTGGAGGGATGTCTGAATGGAGTGATGTCGGAGTGGGGGGATGTCGGAATGGAAGGCGGTCCCCAGATTACGGTACATCAGCCTGAGAGAAACACATTATACACACACAAACACACACACATTATACACACACACACACACACACACACACACACACACACACACACACACACACACACACACACACGTAGCGAATGG
>JAODXP020000034.1:4921677-4929177 GCA_027497455.2 Sardinella longiceps
AGTAGTCACGATACAACAGACAGCCTCAGAAAGAGTTATATTATTCACCTTTTTCACCTATGTCACTATGAGGCACTAGAACGAGGCTTGGATGGGGATGCCCCTCATCTGCCCAACTTTCCACCTGACCAACAGTAAGAGAGGGGACCAGCAGTAGATTTTCTGTCCAGAATCTGTGAGAAATTATTGACGTTCCGTCGGTACTTCCTCTAGTTTACTAACCGAGCCTCGTTTTTGTTCGGAATGGCGGCCAGATGAAAAAGGCGAATAATTTCTCACAGACCTGATCATGGCCTGCAACTACTTTAGATAACACACACACACACACACACACACACACACACACACACACACACACACACACACACACACACACACACAATGGATATGACCACTAATTCTGAGGTGCTGCACACACACACACACACACACTGGACCAGCTGCTGCTGCTAAGACCTGATCATGGCCAGTAATTACTGCAGTCAGGGCTCTAAAATCTCCTCATCCAAGTGCATGGCTGCTGCTGCCCTCTGCTGTAAATGAGCTGTAATTACATCTAGGGACTGAGCAGTGTAGAGATGTGACATGGACACTGGATACTTTGAGAGTGGTGATGGACCAGCTGATGAAGCATGACACACTAAATGCACACATTATGAGAAAACACTATTACCATTATGGTCACTGTAAACTATTATCATTTAAAAAGCTTTATTTATTATAAAACTATTTTTTGCCAGTTTGATCATCATTGGCTCTGAGAGTGAAATTTCTGACACAGAGGGATGTGTTACATCATACCTGAGCACTTCACCTCCATCTAAACAACTCAAATCCTTCAGACTGACCCTAAAGCTCCACCCCCACCCAGCTCATCATCAGAACAGGAGACACAGACACCACTGCACCACTACTGTAGCCCCACCCCCACCCAGCTCATCATCAGAACAGGAGACACAGACACCCAAGGAGGTTATATATAAACTGGAGACAACGACTAAGTCCCGCCCTCCATAGAACTGAATGGCCGAGGCTAGGCTAGTAAATGCGGTGAATTGACAGTCAACGCCATTGTGAACACTGGAGGTAACAGGCCAGGCCATGCCCATGCTGCCCATGCGCAAAGTTCCAAAGTTGGTAGTCCAAACAGTAGTCCTTCAGTCCAGATGGTGGTGATAATGCACCTAGTTTGTTTGCCATACAACACGAGGAAGAAAGTTCTGTCGAGAACGTGCCTGAAGTTTTTATAGCATTCATGACAGTACACTTTTTTCATAAGCTCCTCAAGAAATAAGCAAAGACTAACCAGAGATCATGAAATATTGCTTTTACTCTCCCCGGAGAAATAACATTTCGCATGTAACCGCCCACCAACTTGTAAGTGCATGAGTGCTCGTGCCCAGCATGACTCTCGTGCATGCGCTGGCATGGTTCGGATTGTGACTCCATACGTAAATATGGCGATGCTAAAGTGCTGCCGCTAATCTGCGCGTTCTTGACCCCCTGCAGACACCACTGCACCACTACTGTAGCCCCACCCCCACCCAGCTCATCATCAGAACAGGAGACACAGACACCACTGCACCACTACTGTAACCCCACCCCCACCCAGCTCATCATCAGAACAGGAGACACAGACAGGGCCGGCCCGAGGCATACGCGAGTTATGCCGTCGCTTAGGGCCCCGATGGCTCGGGGGGCCCCCACGAGCGCTCGAGAAATCACGTTTTAAATTATTATTTTATTTTCAAGGGCAAGAATTATCCTTACATCCTTGTGATACCTACCCATTAATTTTATCACCTTCCAGTTAAGGAATCCACTCAATTTATATCACTTACTATCACTCTTTATCTCAGTCATGGTTTGGCTTACACACCTCTGACTTCTCCCAACAATCTAGCAAAGTTGATGTAGCATTTGTATTTTTATTTCATTCTTGTTATTCTGACATCATAAAAGTTTATGTTTACCACAGAAAAACTATAACAACAACCTGCAATATGATCAGAACAAAGCCTCCTGGGAATGGTAAAGCACAGCCATAGCGCAGTTTCTAATCCACCGCGGAAGAATCCATTCTACTTGTTTGAATAGAGTAGCTACGCATAGCGCTGAAAATCGACTCCGCGTTCACCAACATCTCACCGCATGCAATCGTCAGTCCATTCCACGTGATCAAGTAGGTAAAATGCATACCGCTGAAAGTCCACACTCCATGTTTTGCATTTGGAACAAAGTAAGTCAGTAAGTGAAATGAATCCTGTGAGCAGGAAAGGAACAGATTCCCGAGGAGGTAATATAACGTCAGCTCTGTTAATTGCCACCTCACAACAAGGCCACATTAAATGAATGTTCAACTAAACATTCAAGTAGGCAATAGGCTTAGGTTAAGGATAGCCTATTTTTGGTTGATGAATATTTACTGCCTTCACAGACATTGGACATGAGGAAGTTCTTCTATAGGCAAAATCCTAGTTAGTCTTAGGAGATGCTTGAAATAGCAAACATAGTGAGTGAATCAGGGCTATTTCTGTTATCAAGCTGCTTATTGCATAGAGTAGCCTACCAATGTCTGTGATATCAGCAATAATGTTCACATAAAATGTATTGTGAGTGTTGTATAAAACCATAGCATCCTAAACTTTTGTTGTCTAATATTTTTCAGTATTTTCAAAAAATGGTGTAAAATTCAAATGATGACAAGAACACTGGGTGAATTTAAACAATTAATGAAACAAGCAATATGTTGTTGTTGATAGGGAGAACAAGCAATAGTTAATCCATCTCAATATCTCTTGAGAGTGAGTTAGAGGCAGGGTCAACATTGTGCCCCAAATGAAATTCTGCTTAGGGCCCCCTTTGGGCTTGGGCCGGCCCTGGACACAGACACCACTGCACCACTACTGTAGCCCCACCCCCACCCAGCTCATCATCAGAACAGGAGACACAGACACCACTGCACCACTACTGTAGCTCCACCCCCACCCAGCTCATCATCAGAACAGGAGACACAGACATCACTGCACCACTACTGTAGCCCCACCCCCACCCAGCTCATCATCAGAACAGGAGACACAGACACCACTGCACCACTACTGTAGCTCCACCCCCACCCAGCTCATCATCAGAACAGGAGACAGACACCACTGCACCTCTACTGTAGCTCCACCCCCACCCAGCTCATCATCAGAACAGGAGACACAGACACCACTGCACCACTACTGTAGCCCCACCCCCACCCAGCTCATCATCAGAACAGGAGACACAGACACCACTGCACCACTACACCATTGAACACTTCAGGCAGAATCTTCAATCAAAATGAATTAAATCTGAATGGGGAAAAAACGGCATGTAAACCTAACCTGACTCTCGTGTCTCACACACACACACACACACACACAAACACACACACACACACACGTTGCACACGCACTTTGGCACCAACTGTTGTTTTAAATGTGCTATAGAAATAAAAATGACTTGACTTGACACACACACACACACGCACGCACACACACACACACACACACACACACACACACACACACACACACACACACACACACACACACTCATCCCACCTATACTGCAGCTCCACACATCCATCTGGGATTGCTCCATAGGAGAGGCAGGGGTGTCATAGTGGGGAAAAGGGGGACTGAGCTACCAGGGCCCTAAGTGGGGAGAGGGCCATTGAGGAGTCTGGCTAAGTACTGATTGGCTCCATATGCAGACAGCTAGGAAGTCTGTGGAGGAAGCAATTCATTAAAGGACAATAATACAACCTAATACAACCTAACAAGTATGTTTTCCAGTGGGCTGAAATTAATTATTGTCAGGTCCGGTATGATGAATGCTAATGGGCCAGCTAACCTAAAACTTAAAATGCTGATGACGAATTCCGAAAATGTCGGGGCCACCCCCGCCCAAAAAGCACGTCGGCCCAGCGGGCATCTGCCCGAGATGCCAGTCCGTCCTTGGATACTGGGATTCATGTATGGAAACATGGGAGCACAGTGCATCATGCAGCAGTGGCCAGTCATAGAGTGACACCTGCTGGCCACTAATGGCAATAGCACACCAGACACCCGGCCATACAGGCAGGTAGGACAGTAAGGCTTAGCCAATAGTAGTAAAGGTGCTTGATCTACAAAAAAAGAAAGGAAAAAAAAAACAATAGGCTTACTGGGTACAGAGAAAGTAGCTATGCCCAAGTCAATGACCAACAGCACATTTTCCTATCTGTCCATGTCATTCCTCTCCATGGCCCCAGGCAGTTGGGTTAGCCCCTGAGCTGTGGATCTGTCCTTAGGTAAGGGAGTTTTTCCCTGTTGCTCTTGGGTGCTCTTTGTTGCACTTCTGTACTTTGCACAAATAGACTGACAGTCACCAGACACAATTTCACTGCATTTATTTTACACTAGTAATCACATGTAAGTGACAAATAAAAACTCCTTGTATCCTTGCATGTTTCTAGCAATATTCTGGAGTTGAAGTCACACCCATCCCCATGGTGAATTTGTCTTTGAAATCAACTCAAGACAGACATTCCCCCTCCTGATGTAGACAAACTTTCAGAATAAACTATTTGGTCCATTCATCATCTCCTGCCATACAACTGACTGGTTTCAAGAGTCCAACACTCAACTGATTGGCTGACACATCTTTGGTACACAACATTCAACCATGGAAACATGAAAGGAAGCGGTATTCTCAGAGCCGTATAAACTGTTGTTATAGAGTGACACCTGCTGGTCATTGGTGGCACTGTAACTTCAAATGTGTTGATGTAGATCTCACAGGCATATGGAAGACTCTTCTCATTGCCACAATATTACATCACACATCATACAGTGAAAATATAAAAAAAGAGTTATTCTACCAGGATAATAATTACTAGAAAGTAATTCACAGTTATTGATAGTTTATGTATATAAATAACATTTGTACTGTACATATTTACACAACATTGAAGTGAAATAAAGTAAGCTACAGATACTCTGGATTTGATCCCATTAAACTTGTTGTCCCTCTCCAGTGGCAATTTTACAGCATCAGTGACCACAGGGAGGCGTTGTGAGTGCATACATAGAATGCTATCAGTCAAGGGTTGATCCAATCTTTTAAAACTTAAATATCTAGCAAGCTATCGTTTCTCATACAGAACAACCAGACCCTCTGTATGCAATAAAGTGCAAATCGAGGGGCTGGTATTTTTGCCATGGGTAGCTTGGCTACAGTTGTCTCAGTTTCTGTCTTTCTCCTTCCAATGCTGTCATCATCCACTTATTTTTTTCTTTTTCTTAGTTTTCATGTTTTTTCTTTCAGTCACACATGTTCACATTGGCTATGCAGGTCTGTGTGCATACAGTGCTTGCAATGTCTCTTCTGTCTCCACACACACACACACACACACACAAACACAAACACAGCACTTCTTGCCATTAGGATAATAACCTGGAAGGAAAGAGACAGAGAGTGAGGGTGAAAGAGATGGAGGAAGGAGAGAGAGAATGATACCTTATGGACCAGCAGATAGACAAACAGACAGATAGATCGACAGACAGGTAGATAGATGAGAAGTCAGAAACGTAGGCAAGCAGACAGGTGGATTGTCAGTAGCTCACAATAAAGCTGTGTCAAAATGCACATACACTATAAATATCAATTGGCCCAAGGTACCAACAAAGATACTTTAGTTCATCAACCACCTCTGGTTCCAATCTAATCCAGGTCATATCATCCACAGTTCCAATCTGACCCAGGTCATGTGATTCAAGGTTCCAATCTGACCCAAGTCAAGTGGTTCTTGTCTTAAGCAAATCAAGCAGTCCAAAGCTCCAATCTGAAGCAGATCATATGGTGTATAGTGCACACTGGAAAGAAAAGGAAAGAGAGGAAAGAGACAAG
The DNA here is from genome assembly GCA_027497455.2 of Sardinella longiceps. Classification (NCBI taxonomy): domain Eukaryota; kingdom Metazoa; phylum Chordata; class Actinopteri; order Clupeiformes; family Clupeidae; genus Sardinella; species Sardinella longiceps. The sequence goes on from JAODXP020000034.1 coordinate 4,927,594, forward strand.
AGAGAGAGAAAAATATGGGGAAAGAGAAAAGAGTATGAAAAAAAGACAGCAAAAAAACACAAATAATAGACAGAAAAGAAAATGAGTGAGAAGAGATTTTGGCTAAGAGAAAAAAGAGAAATAGAAGGAGGGAGGAAAGTGAACCTGGCAGAGAGAGAAAGACAAGAGAGAGACAGGGGGAGAGAGGGACAGAATAATTGTTTCTTCTCTCACCTGTTCATAAGAATTTAAACTGGAATAAAGATTTGATTAAAAATAATTGATAAATAATTCTCTCATTAAACAAATCTTCCCAACTCAAATCAGCATTTCAATCAGGATAATACATGTTTGAGCGTATCAGCTGACGCTGAATTTGAATTTCGCATTCACAAAATTCATCCTTCAGCCCCTAGTCACTTTCCCAAGCAGCTCTTCTCCTACTGCATATCTGCACTTTATGCCTCCTCTTCCTACCCACTACCACCTCCCCATTAATGCACAATAGGCTAATGGGCATCAGATGTCATTTTATTGCAGGAACTACAGTATATGCATGTGACAAATCAACATTTTTGTATCACTTATTCACATTTTTGTAAATATTTAATTCATAGAATGAAATCAGATTAGACACACATTACACATTAGTTACATTATATTACACATTAGTTACAAATAATAATCAATCAAGCCACAAATATAATTTTAATCAGTTTAGAGATAAGAAACTAGAGCGTTTATAGTGTCCCAGTCCAGTAGTGCTGATGTGTGGGGCAGCTTGATGATCATCTGGTACTGATTGTCTGGAAAGTGCAGCATCTGCAGCAGCTCTGCTCCAATCACTGATGGAGGATTGATGGATCACCAGTTAACTCCACCTGTTGAGGAGATTTGGCAGATTCCATCATCCTCAGTATGAGGTTTCTCCATTAGGATTCCTCAACACTGACATGTGTAAACATGGAGAACACCTCTGTGCTAGTCAAACTCATTACAGGTTCTGTAGTTCCAGCTTGGTAAATACACATCACAGACCATAATAGTTTAAATCACACTTATTCAGCAAACATAACTGGGCACATTAGTTAGATAGAAACCCAGCTATTGTAAAGTTTTAATGCACAATGGACCACTTGGATTGTGTTTATTTGTGCTGTATGCATTACTTACAGTAGTGTACTCAGTTTATATGTGGGATCTTTCTGTAGAGCAGAGAGCAGCTCCACATCAGACTGCTGCAGTGAGTTTCCCCACAGGTCCAGCTCTCTCAGACTGGAGGGGTTTGATCTGAGAGCTGAAGCTAGAGATGAACAGCTCCTCACTGTGAGATTACAGGACTGCAGCCTGAGAGAATCACAACAAACATAACTGATGTTAATGTGTGTTTAAATATTGGTTTTAATTATGACCAATTGTTTATATGTAAATCACTTTGTACTTTCTCACTTTGACACACCAACACACACCGCTAATTACCATCCCCCAGAATACAGAATCTGCTACTAATCTCCCTCTACCTTTCTCTCCTTATTTCTCTCCCTTTCTCTCGCTCTCTATCTTTGTATCTGCTACTAATCCCCTTCAGTATCCTCCAGTATTCAT
>JAODXP020000034.1:4945064-5007279 GCA_027497455.2 Sardinella longiceps
TAAGGCCCACTGTAGGCTACATAGCAAATCACTGCAAATTCTGCATCTTCAACAAAAATAACACCAAAGCACCATTTGCTCTCCGGATGCGTGTGTGTGTGTGTGTGTGTGTGTGTGTGTGTGTGTGTGCGTGTGTGTGTGTGTGTGTGTGTGTGTGTGTGTGTGTGTGTGTGTGTGTGCTCTGTGTGTGTGTATGTGTGTGTGTGTGTGTGTGTGTGTGTGTATGCGTGTGTGTGTAGGTGTGTGTGTGTGTGTGTGTGTGTGTGTTATCCCCCACAGACTGAAGGTAATTGGCCATTACCAGTGGCATAAATCAGAGAATTTCTAACAGCGCATAAATATTTTGTGTGTGTCTCTCACCAGAGGTTCTACAAGCTGACACAAAGGTTCAACGAGCCCTGAAGCCTTGATACTGTGTGTGTGTGTGTGTGTGTGTGTGTGTGTGTGTGTGTGTGTGTGTGTGTGTGTGGGGTTCAACGAGCCCTGAAGCCTTGATACTGTACTAGCTCAAACAAGCAAGCAGCGTCACAATAGTTAGCCTACATAAAAAATAACCTACATTATTACATAAAAATACCAATACATATTTTTTGTGGTTTGTTTTTATAGTTATCTGCTTGAATGTATTGGGTTGCAATTTGAGACAAACTTTATATCATTCATGGTTACACGTGATCTTTTCTAGTGGTCTGCCTGGTCGGCTTCCTTAGCAAACACAGCCAGAGATACTACCGGTAGCCTATATTTTAAAACTGAATTCTATCTTTCTAGCTATCTAGCCTAAATCTCCTTTCTTTTGAGGCCTATGGTTTCAGTGTGTGTGTGTGTGTGTGTGTGTGTGTGTGTGTGTGTGTGTGTGTGTGTGTGTGTGTGTGTTTTTTCACAATAAATTCATCAATGTTCCCTCGAGATGAGCAGGAGGGAACAGGTGGGAAAGGGTCATAGCCAGTCTCCATGGCAACCATAGTTGTCATGTGAAGAGGTGTGAGAGAGTGCATGTGTGTGTGTGTGTGTGTGTGTGAGTGTGTGTGTGTGTGTGTGGTGTGTGTGTGTGTGTGTGTGTGTGTGTGGTGTGGTGTGTGTAGAGAGCACATCAGGGCTGCAAAGATTCATAGAGTATGATATATTCATATTCATAGAATAATGAACAAAATATTTAACCTTGTTACCTTTATAATGAAAAATGAAAATAATTCCTTGCCGTTCTAAGTGTACTCACTCACACACACACAAAAACAAACACTCAATCGACATCACAAACAAACACTCAGTAATCCTCTTATCATTGGTCAACACAAGAGAGCAAACATGCCCAGTACTGATGACAATAAACTCTCTCTCTGTGTGTCTGTCTCTCTCACACACACACACACACACACACACACACACACACACACACACACACACACACACACATATCAACCACTGGCCATGCCATTGGTTTTCGCAGTAAAGAAATCTTCAAAGAAATCAATCTCTTGTTGCCTTTATCTTGTCTGTCACTAAGGTTATCTTAACATCTTTGCCACCAAAGGCCTGTGGTTGAATATTAGCCCAATAGCTAATCTACTGGCACATGTACAGGAGTGCTGAATAAACAGCATTGCCCAATTAAATAACTAGGCCTTGGCTAACAGATAAATAAACATTATGAATGTGTGTGTGTGTGTGTGTGAGGCTGATATTAGATCATATTGTGAATATGTGTGTGTGTGTGTGTGTGTGTGTGTGTGTGTGTGAGGCTGATATTAGATCATCATATTGTGAATGTGAGTGTGAGTGTGTGTGTGTGTGTGTGTGTGTGTGTGTGGCTGATATTAGATCATCATATTTTATCCTTAGCTCGGCTCAGACTGTCCTGAGCTCAACAACTGGCAGCCGCTTCCGTTAGTAAGATGAGGTGTGAACAGAACAGAACACACACACACACACACACACTTCCTAAATCCCTGCTGACACCTGCCGTGATCTGCACACACACAGAGGAGGCGTGGCCATGGCAACCAGCCCAGTGATGCTCACCCTACAGAACACACGGGAGCAGCGCCATGACAACCTGACCAGAGAGACCCCCAGTGACACACTTATTGATTCCAAACACACACACACACACACACACACACACACACACACACACACACACACACAGAAAGAAGTGAAAGAGGATGCCAGTGAGGTCTCCCCAGAGGAGACTCGTATGGATCGTCAGCGGCAAAAGGCTGACCTTCACGAGTCATTGAGAGAGAGGGATGAAAGAAAAAAAAGAAGGCTATCACGACACGTTTCCTTCCCCCCATAAATAGGACCACTCCCAGCCCAGGAACAGGAATATCTTATGTTTAATTTATATCTCTGCATTTCCGACTCACAGACTGACACGCATGCTGCTGGGCTAAAGAAGACTCTAAAGCGATATGCTTCCTGAGGAAGACTTGCATACTCAGAGAAAAAAATAATATAGAACTACTGTTTTACAAACCATTCAAGCCATAGGATGATGACTCCCAAGAAAGGCCTGCCAGTGCCTATAGCACATAACATCTCTCTTTCTCTCTCTCACACACACACACACACACACACACAAATGGTAGGCTACACAACATATGGCATTCTCGCATCCCCCCTTGGCAAGACCTTGAATGATGACAGCCTCACAGTCTTCATATCAGGGATCCAATCCAAACAGCCCTCCATTTTTTTCTCAAGTTAATTTCATGATGCGATGTGAACTCTCTGGTGTATTGTATTAATATGTTGTCTCTATTTGGATGCTGTACCGCCTACTAGGACAGAGAGTTATTAACATAACAAAATTCCTGACACCTACTTTTCTGTGACCTGGAGCAGGATATCAACTTATATTCTGTTGGTTGACACTGCCGTGTAATAACTGCCATGCTATGAAAGGCATGCGGAAACTGCTTGGAGGCATCCAACTACCTCCTGCCTGCCTGCCTGGTTGGCTACTGTAACTCCTCCTCAGCTAGCGGTACCATTCACTTCAACTACTGCTACTGCACAAGCCGGCCGGCTGGTGCTTTGTCTGGTTTTGAATTGAATTAACATTAACGACTCCGCCAGCTTTTTCCTCTCTGTAGATTGATAATGTCAGTACGGTCACTGTGTGGGGTGAAACATGTTAATTTACCATATGGCTCATTACTACGTTGACTTTCAACCAAAACAACAAAATACAGAAGTTAACTCTTAAGCACATGAATGCTGAGGCGATGGGTAGACTGGCTACACCAGCATACAGCAAGTATTAGCATTAGCAATGAGGGAGCTAACCTAGTCAACCAAGGTGGTCTGAAGGAGTAGGTCACTGGCAATTAAAGCCTTCATTCGTAATTTTTTATTGTCTATCCAGAAGTAAAAGTTGATTGAGAAGAGTTGTCTGAAAGGTTTCTTCACTTGTCTTGACTGCAACCCACTCATTTGAAACAAACCAGCACACAAAATTAACGGTATCGTTATTTCCAGTCATTCATTCATTCGGCGTTGGCGGCTACTCACTTTTCTGCAGCAGCCTCCTTTGCGAGCTCATTTTTGGCATTCTCAGCCGCGCTAGCTGAACCGGCATCTGTCTTCGTGCACAGGTATCTCGTCCCACATGAGATGGACCTCGCCGGTAGGTGTCCCCCGACACGGAGGGACTTTAGATTGGACCCCAATTTGACATTGGCACAGGCGGTGCTGAAGCAGTGAGAGGCTGTTAATGACGTCTTATTTCTAGCTATACCTGAAAAAGGACGCGAGAGGTTGGGTTTAGACAACTCCTTCAGCACTAACGTAAACCTAAAATGGAACATTTCAATCCTGTCAAGCTAGTTGATGGAACTGTTCTATCCGAGAGATAAACAAGTGTAAAAGTGTGGAGTTTTTCTTTATCTAAATCGGAATGATGTATGAAGATGAGCACGGCATCCGCTAGTCTTGGGCTGAGAGCGCTATGAATCCCTTATCACGACAACGCCGGTCAGTGGACAGAACAACTCGCTGTTCCCGCCCCTGTAGAACGCCATTGGTTGCTCCGTACGCACATCCCGGCTTTGATTGGTGACCAGACACGCCATTCATATTTTATTTCACATCATTTCCCTTCTGCAAAGATACCCGGCGGCGGCATTTGCTGAAAGTCGTCTGCAAGGTAAAATGATGTTGCCTACCATGATGGATAGGGACCGGTGAAGGGATTTAATCACCATGAATCAACAACAGCAATAGACTATATTGATTTGTGGCCCGAAGAAGAATTCGACTGTCAGATTATTTGTGTTGTCTTACTACCTGTAACTGAAACGGAATTGTCTTAATAGTGGATTAAAAAACAGACTCTATTCCAGTCTATTTGAATGGCAATCACACATCATCTATTCTATGAGGTTGCTGTCTCACTTTTAAACTCAGAGAGCACAGACTGAACCTGCAAATTATTAATGCAGAACAATAAACTGGGGAAAAAACCTTGAACAAAAAATATAGCCTTTTCAACCAAACGGCTTATGCTTCATTCTCAAATAAGGTCAGTTATAGTTGCCTATTAAAACTGTCAATAGAGACATAAAACTTTTAAAACTTAATGTATAAATTAGACCTCCTTTTATTTTCTGTATGGGCATCATGTGAGTTTGCATGGTCAGTGGGGTGTGACGACGATGCTAAGCAATTTGGCTTATTGGTAAACTCACTGCGTTTGCTGTTACATGGCCAGGATAACAGCAACGCAGTTCACTTATGTAGCAGCCTACTACTGTAGGACATTGCTTATGCCCTGGCGCCATCTAGCGGTCATAATAGGTATTACATATTTGAGTGACGCTCTTACCCAAACACACCGCTGCACACCTCTGCATTTGTGTCTTTGCCATACGAACTCTCCATCGCCGCCCTAGAGGAAGCAGCTCAAATTCAGGATAAAGAGGGTGGGTGTCATCATAAAATGTTCATGGCTTTTCTATGTAGGCCTAATGCAGTAGGCTATTATGCAGATCCTCTATTGTTCTTTGGGGAGTCCTATAATATTCCCTGCCATTTTAACCATTCTGTACAGCTTGTTCTTGTTGTAAAAGGTCAGATGACCATACTAGACAGAGATAGTGTCGATAAGGATGCTAACAGACTGACATATGATTTCTCCAGAATATAAAAGTGAGCTGGTCTTACGCCACTGTAAAAACATAATCTGTGTAGTCAAATATACTGTCCTTCTTATGAAACAGCAATTTAATATTATTATTATGAAGTGACATTTAATTTGTATACAGTGAAAACAAGATGGAGGAAAGAACACATTTTTGTGGGGCTCCTGTATTGAGCACTATTTCATTGGAGGCCACGGTCTTGACACAGACCCACTGCTGTCAGTCAATTCGGAAGTGGTTGATCCAGGAAGGAAGGAGGTGGTTTATCCAGTCTACCAAGCCCCTAAGCAGGGGCGTCGGAGTGGGGGGAAAAGGGGGACTGAGTTACCAGGGCCCCAAGGGGGAGAAGGGCCCATGAGGAATCTGTATTTTTATTTTTATTTTAAATTTTATTATTATTATTTTTTTTAATATAGTCTTTAAATATCACAATATATGTTGGTATTAGCTAATGCAATAATAAATCGTTCGATTAATGGATTGAATTGTGTGCCCTACATAGTATCTGGGGACAGGGCCCCCCACACTTCGCAAAAATGGTTTAGTCCGCTTTCACCGGCCTTTTCAACTAGGCGCATTTAACGTTACGTTCATTCAGCTGCTGAGGCAGCGCTGCGCGTTGGAGCTGGTGTGTCTGTTGGCCCACTGTGAATGAAACAAAATCCATCTTTCATTAACAAAAATGGAGGCAGGAGAGAGATGAGGCAAATCAACTGCTAACAAACTTCTTTCCCAAGAAAGGTGAGCCCAAATGTGAAAGCAAACAGCCCACACTAATGAACAATAGCCTACCTGCAATACCATCGCGATTGTCAGTGCTACTGCACAACACAGAATTAGAATTAGAACATGACAGTGAAAGTGAACATGTATTGCCTGACAGGTGCCTTAATTAAAAAAAGTGTCCATAATGAAAACAAAAAGCAATTGTGTCTTCTATCATGTGTCAATCTGATGTAGTTTACTTTAACAAATGTTTTACCCATATAAAAGTAGGCTACATTTAGATATAATTAGTTACTTATTGTCTGTTTGTGAGACCTTTGTGTTTGATCAATACAATTGGTTGGATCACAGGATTTAATTTATAGGCCTTTCTGTGTATTAAAAAGAAGCTTCACAATAGTTAAGCTACTTATGACATTTTTTCATAGCTTAGCTTGCTGCATTTTGTCTTCCGGTAGTGTAGTGAAGCTTCAGATGATGTGGAGTAACTGACAGCTTGCTACATTTACTGAGTTATCCTCAGTATTGCCCCGGCAATATTACTTTTCAATCTGGTATTGCCTGCCAATACTACTTTTAAGTGCAACATTGAGCTTCAAATCTTACATGAAGCTACATTAAAAAAAATATATATAGCCTATTATAACCTGTGAAAATGCACCAGAATGCAGGAAAAAAACATCTAACTATTCTAAAATTTCCTGGGGGAGTACCCCCAAACACCCCAGTGGCTAGGTCTACCCTACTACTTATCAAATAATGTAACATTTTTCTTTCACAACTACTGGGTAGACCTATTCTGTGACATTAGCAATAAGATATCCATGAAAAGCCCAATTCCTACTCTACCAGTATGACCAGCATTTATAATAAACATACGTCTAACACATTTTAGGCTAATCGCTGATAAAATTTGGCAATACTACTTTAAAACATGTGATGACACCTCTGGATGAGTAGCTTGCCCAACACTGCATGCTTGTAGAGTCATCTGTCCAGGTAGAGAAGTGACAGGAATGAAGAGAGTAGTAGTTTAGAATAATCTGTGGCTACATAACAGTCCAGGCTGGACTGGCAGTAGGGGCACCCGTGTTTGTTGACAGATTTCTAGACACTTTTTTTTTTAATGGGGGTATGGGGGGCCCATGGCCATTGCTTGTACCCAGGGCCCGGAATTTGGTGCTACGCCCCTGCCCCTAAGTCAAAAAGTTGTTGCAGGAGTATATCTGAATTTTTATTCTTGTGAAAAGCTGCAGTAAAATCAATAAATAAGATCCGTAATGAAGTATTTGTGTTTTGCAGGTGGCATCTGTTCCTCTTGTGTGGCTTATAAGCTAATTGTACAGGATGAAGCTGCTGGTGCAGGGATGTGATGAGCTGTTTTATCACAAATGGTAAATGGACTGCATTTATATAGCACTTTTCTAGACTCCAGAATAATTCTGTTATAATAATAATTAGTTTGATAATCCATAAAGTGGATAGTCTGATGGATAGTGTGTGTCTACAGTAGTGTTATAAAGAATAATAATTATGCTGAAGTACAAGCTCTTCCCTGTAGGGGGTGCAGTCTCAGTAACAGGATCCACTCTGATGCCATGACATCATTTGTGTTGGGTTTATTCTGCTTCTCATTGGTCAGGAGCTATGGAGCTCCGCCCATTTGGTTTGGGTTCACAGTGCTCCTAATTGGTCATAGGGCTGTCCAATCAGGTGTAATTATGCATTACTGGTCAACTCAGTCAACCAATCAGATGTTGTGATGCACTTTGAATTAACTATGTTGTATGAAATTAGCCTGACATAGCCCGCCCATAATACGAATGTTCATCCGTATCCATGGTCTGGGAACGGTCCTCTGGGGCGTGTTTACATCGGTAGAGAGTCTACCGGCCAATAAGCGAAGATGATTAGACGAGCTGTCCAATCGTTTCAAACCAGAAGTGAATTCCCTCCCCCCCCAAAGGATAATCGTGTCAGGTTAAAGAACCTCCAGACCATACGGATGAACAGCAGTATTATGGTCGGGCTATGTCAGGCTAGTAGGGAATGTGCTATAAATAAAATTGACTTGAGTTGACACACACACACACACACACACACAGTCTGGAGTATCTCTCTCCCAGGTGGCAGAGTCTACATGTGTGACCGATCACTGAGCTGGACCTGTGTGTGTGTGTGTGTGTGGTGTGTGTGTGAGAGTATGAGTGTGTGTGTGTGTATATGCATGTACATGTATGTGTGGAGGCTGCTGCAGTGAGTGTGTTGAGTCCGTTGAGTCCCATGAGGGGAGTGTGTCCGACGTCCTTGAGTGTGTGTCCCTCTTCGCAGCTCGCGCTTGGAGAAGTGTGTGTCAGCATCCGTGGGTATGTGTGTCCGGCGTCCAAGGGTGTGTTTGTCGGGCGTCCAAAGGAGTGTGTGTCCGTGGGTGGGAGTGTGTGTCCCTCTACACAGCTCACACTTGGAGAAGAGTGTGTGTCGGGTGTCCGTGGGTGGGAGTGTGTGTCCCTCTACACAGCTCACACGTGGAGAAGAGTGTGTGTCGGGCGTCCAAAGGAGTGTGTGTTGGGTGTCCGTGGGTGGGAGTGTGTGTCCCTCTACTTGGCTTGCACTTGGAGGCACAAGGGAACAAACACAGGAGAACCGTGAGCTGTGATTGGACGGAGCAGGAGTCTCTAGGCTACTGATTGGCTGGGAGCACAGGATCAGGAAATGACATCATGGGTGTCACTGCTGGGCGCTGACGAATGGCAACTGGAGGGAGGGGCTTCCCATAGAAATCTGCCAAGAGGAGGAGAGGAGAGAGGGGGAGAAAAAGGAGAGGAGAGGAGGAGAGGAGAGAGGGGGAGGAAAGGAGGAGAGGGAATGAGGAGGAGTGGAGGAGAAGGAGGAGGAGGAGAGGAGGAGAGGGAATGAGAGGAGGAGGAGGAGAGAGGAGAAGGAGAGGGAATGAGATGATAGAGAGAAAGAGAGGGAATGAGAGGACTGGAGCCTGACGCTGGGAGGGCTCTGAGCTGTACCCACATACTGTACACAAGCATACACACACACACACACACACACACAAAAGAAGATGGGCTTAGTGTTCTCAGTATCCAAATAGGCCTCAAGACTCAAGGCCTCAAACACTGATAAACAGCAAAGAGAGAGAAACGCAAAACCCCCAAAATGACCATAAATAACTCAATAACTCAATACTTATGACATAATAACTTTATTTTGTGTATCTCACAAAGCAGTAAGTCCTAAATCAACACGAAATAATGATGTGAGTGGCAAAATAGCCACAATATAAAAAATATATCAAAAGCTTGTGTATGCACGCTTGATAACATTGCTGCTATATGACAGTGGGATGTCCTCCCAGATCTGTGTAAGGGCATCCCGCCAACCCAGGTGTGTGTGTGTGTGTGTGTGTGTGTGTGTGTGTGTAAAGAATGTCCCCCCAGATCTGCGTAAGGGCATCCCACCAACCCAGGTGTGTGTGTGTGTGTGTGTGTTAGTGTGTGTGTGTGTAAAGGATGTCTTCCCAGATCTGTGTAAGGGTAAAGGCTGATCTGTGTAAGGGCATCCCTCCAACCCATGTGTGTGTGTGTGTGTGTGTGTGTGTGTGTGTGTGTGTGTGTGTGTGTGTGTGTGTGTGTGTGTGTGTGTGTGTAAAGGATGTCTTCCCAGATCTGTGTAAGGGTAAAGGCTGATCTGTGTAAGGCCCTCATCCCTCAGCTATTGTAAAGGCTGATCAGCAACCTAGCAGGGCCTGATGGACTGAAACATAATAATGGCCCAGAGGTGTTCTATGGGCTTGAAGTCAGGAGATCATAAGAGCCAATCAACTGCATCAATTCCTTCATACTCATGGATCAGGAGGAACACAGGACCTACTGCACCACTATGGGGTCTGGCTACGGATTCAAGGAGTTATATTTACTTATGTTTTTTACATTTATTTTAGACTATGTTTCACTTTGTGCAAAGTGTCTGGAAATTCCTCAATTGGCGAAGCTGGATATTATAACTACTATATTATAGCAATTAGACATTTGTGTATTTCTGGAGCCTTTAAATTGTCCCAGTCCAGTAGTGCTGATGTGTGGGGCAGCTGGATGATCATCTGGTACTGAGTGTCTGGAAACTGCAGCATCTGCAGCAGCTCTGCTCCAGTCACACTGATGGAGGATTGATGGATCACCTGTTTTTATACCTGTGGAGGAGATTTGTCAGATTCCATCATCCTCAGTAAGAGGTTTCTCCTTTAGGATTCCTCAACACTGACATACAGTACAGAATGTAAACATGGAGGACAGCTCTGCTCCAGTCACACTAATGACTCATTAAAGGGTCTCCAGTTAAAACTTGATAAACTAGAAAAGCGATCAATGGACACATTTATATTTCTACTGTATAAGCTCTAGTCATCACGTACTCTAGTTCAGTCAGTTTATTTGTGGGATCTTCCTGTAGAGCAGAGAGCATCAGAGTGCTGCAGTGAGTTTCTCATCAGGTCCAGCTCTCTCAGACTGGAGGGGTTTGATCTGAGAGCTGAAGCTAGAGATGAACAGCTCCTCACTGTGAGATTACACTTTATCAGCCTGAGAGAAACAACACACACACACACACACACACACACACACACACAGAGCTGGAGCTAGAGATGAACAGCTTCTCACTGTCTGTGTTCGCACAGCAGCTTGAAGTGACCCAATTCTGATAGCCTATATACCGGTCCTTGACTGATTACATTATAAGGTTTTCTAATACTTTTCAGCACAGTCAGCATAACTATTTCTGAATGGTCATGTGGCCTGGAAGTAGTAATGAGACAGGTCATTATGATGTAGCAGCTTATTCTTGTCAGAGCAGTGTAACAAAGTCATGGCTAGTTTTGAATGCTTATGCCAACTTAGGCAATGTCAACTATTGTAGCGTAGTTCTACGTGGTGAATGTTGGGGACCACGTCCCTGTTGGGTGCGGGAGGTGTTAAGGGGAGAAGAGCACTACAGCTATTTTGTGCTATCTAGTGTGTAAGAATGTCTTAATGGGGTTAACAGGTGTAAGTGCCTGTAATTTAGGCCTATGCATTAGTAAAGAAGTGTGTGGATGTATGCATTAGTAAGTGGCGTAATGGTATGCCTAACGTGTGTATGCCATGTAAGGGCCATGTTTTAGGCTATGCCATTTTCCCCTCTAAAGGTTGCATTGTATTTGACAACCTTGGCTATAATAGATGACTAAGAGCCAATGAATTGCAAGTTGGTTTTTGAATAATTTTTGAATAATTGAGTAATGCTATAGGCGTAGCCTACATTATACAGTGTCTGTTTCAATAGATTGCACACTTCATTCCCAAATCACCTGCTTATTGTGTTTTATCCACAGGCTAATAGAACCTCTCACATGATAACCTGATAACATGATAACTAATCTTAAAACATTGGAAAGACTCTCAGGCCCCAACCTTGCAAGAATGGAAGGGTCTGCTTAAATATTATCTAAGCATAAAAAGGACAGTGTATGAGGGCAGAAACAACCAAAAACAATTTTGTAAAGTATGGCAGGACATTTATGATTCTTTATAAAAAAAAATGGGTAGAGGGACAGAGATGGAATAGGACAGATATGGATGGAGAACTCTGTGTGTTGTGTGTGTGTGTGTGTGTGTGTGTCAGGGTAAGATTGTGTGTGGGCTGTCAGTAAAAGAGTGGAAGTATTATATTGTCTGTATGTATTGTTGTATGAGTGTGTTGGTGTGTCTATAAATAAGTGGCACTGGTTAGCTATAAACATGAATTGTGTTGACTTTAAAACAATGTACTGGTGTGAAAAAAAAATCTAAGTAAATATAATTGTAAATTGTAAAAAGATAACCTTGGACTAAAAGAAAATACATTTTTCGGCCTAATAAAGCTACAAGACACCCAACTTTACTTGACATTTTAATCATATTACACTTGCACAGTGGGTAGGCCCTACCATTAAATCTGAAGCCTCTGACGAGGTTTGACATCACAGTAAAAATGTGCTTTTGGACATCATAGCAGGCTAAAATGTGCCGTCAGTGTTTTCTGGAAAATAAAGTTGACAGCTAGGCTGATATCCTCAACTGTGGCCCTAAAAAGAAAGGATTTTCGACCAGGCGTTATGCTCATTGACTGTAGGTTCGCGAGCTCAACATTGAGCCCAACCCAAGTTGAGGCTTAACGGCCGCAGACGGAGTAGAATTTGAGAAGTTGTGCGTCTTGCCACTGGTTGAAAAATTGAGGACAGCATAGTTATAATAAACAGTTTTGTTGTTAATGCAAAACTAAAAGGCTAGGTAGGTAGAATGTACGTAAAGACGCTTATTGTTTCTAAGATGAAATACAGGTAGATTAGGTTTGTTTGCATGAATGAACAAATGCAATTAAGCCAGATTGCTACCCATTGCCTCCTTTTCAATAGGAACGGCGCGTAATGTCAGCATTTGAACCAAGCAGACCCAAAGACAGAATGCCTAATTAAAGACAAATATTATACCACAACACGTACATGTAGCATGATGGCAGACATCACCTAGCCGCCAGGGGCACAACTACTCGCTTTTGGGGGGTATGCGACAACAAGTTGTATTCGGCAGTCAGTTGTAATATTTCTTACTTATTTCATTTCAGACTTGGCATTTACTGTTGAATTCTCAGTTTGATGTGATGCATATAGTCTTTCATTCTTTTGAACCCTTTTTGGATAAAAATGAGGAACATGCTGGGGACAGTCTTTCTTTGCAATTTGCTAAATTCCCTGACATTCATTGTAAATAGTTTAATTGAAAATGTGTCTAAACCCTTGAAGAAATGGGCTACAGTAGCCTACCTTGTGTTTCTGAATCAGTAGCCTAATTAGCACAGGGTATTTTTTGACCAACATATCAGTCATGGGATGCCTGTCTGAAATGACCACTTCAGCCTAATATTGGAGACTATACAAAAACAGCTGTTATTGGTATAGTGGTGTTATTGCTATCTCATTGTAGATCTACACATAGGTATGCCTTTGACTCCCCTGTTTTTGGAATGCAGCCTATTTGATATGGCTCATCATGCATACAGAACTGTTTCCACAATAGCCTACAGTACTTCGAAATCATTAATCTGTAGGATAAACCCTTTATTACAGCAACTAGTGACCACAATAGATGAGTGGTGCTCTTGTGGCGTTCTTTCAAATGATATATGTATGGCATTTGGGAGAGAAAAACTCTCCGAGTTATTAAATAGAAAAAAAATGATAGATTTGGAACTCATAAGCGCACGCGACCGCATCGCAATATTATGCGTTCGCAGTTTTTATATTGCGAAGGGTCGGGTGGTGGGTAGTGGTAGGGATAATTTTAAGGTTACCTGCGCAGTGCGCACTCCTCAATTTGAGGTGAATTAAAACTGTGGACAACAAAGCAGGGGGGGGGTTGTTTCTTACATAATTTTAAAATGCATATTTAGAGTATACTGAGCTAAAAGCAGCAGCTTTAAACATGTATCCACATGATTGGTCTGGCCCATCCAAAACTAAAATCCTGGTGCCGTGCCTGGTGTGCATGCAGCAATGTTGTGCAAGTTCACTGCAGAACTGAGTTTATCGTTCATATGTAATTCATGTTCATGTATAAGTTGATCTTTACAGATGAACGCCTCACGCACGCAGGTGAAGCCGGTGACCCGTTACACAGGCTTTTTTTTTTTTTTGGTGAGTAGGCTACCTTACAGACACTCTCCACCTCAGAGCCAACGTTGAGTGATCAAACTCATTTCATATCAAATCTACATGTGACTTAATAGAGAATAGGGCTGGGCGATATGGAAAAAAAAGTTATCACGATTTTTTTTCTCAGATTGAACGATCTCGATTTTTAATCACGATCATGAATGATATAACGTAACCCCCCCCCCCCCCCCCCAAAAAAAAAAAAAAGTACAAATAAATACATTTTAATTTTAAACTAATTAAAATAACTGAAATCTTGTCATTACACTGGCTCATATGCAATTGCAAACAGCCTACAGATACTGCAATTTATTGATCTAATTTATTGCAATTATGGTATCCCAAAAAAAAAAAAAAATCGAGATCGTTCAATCTGAGAAAAAAAATCGTGATAACTTTTTTTTCCATATCGCCCAGCCCTAATGTGCAGTGCACTTTTACCTTCTTTTGAATCTGTTGTTTTTGTCCGCGTCGTACCTGTCCATACCCGTCGTGTTTTCCACCTACATTCTGGATTTTCTTTCACGATCTTGCCAGCAGATGGCAGTATGAGGCTTTTATTTACAGCGGCTCTGTTTTTTTAGGCTCTGCCGATTTGAGCGTGTGACCAAGACAGGAGAGAAAATAGCGCAAAGAACTAGCACTTGTGGCTAGACTGTCTTCTGAGTGTGTATGTGTGTATTTGGGTTCTGTGTGTACTTACATTAAAAACAATAAAACTGCTTAGTACAGAGGACCTGACTTACAGACTAATCACAGAGTTGTTTAAACAGAGGCCCTGATTTCTAGACCCGTTATATTTCACCCTCTGGCACTGTCCAAATAACTGATCAAGCGACTGACCCCTGTGTCTGATCAGTTTATTTCACCATCTTGATTCACTTTAAGGTCTTGTGAGCTCTAATGTCACATTCATGCACCTATGGGGGCTTTATGGTGCCTATAGCCTACTGGCCAGGATGTTACAAGTGGCGTTTTCAAAATGCACCTATGGGGGCTTTATGGTGCCTATAGCCTACTGGCCAGGATGTTACAAGTGGCGTTTTCAAAATGCACCTATGGGGGCTTTATGGTACCTATAGCCTACTGGCCAGGATGTTACAAGTGGGTACAGCTGGGCTTCGTCATTTTGGTGAAAATCTGAGAGTCTATCAATGTGTTGAACTGCATGTTGCAATCTAGTCATTGTCCAATAATGTATGGTCACTCATTCCCTCACTCTCCACCTCCAATTGAGCACTCTGGCACTTAATGACAATGATGATGTGGGGCTACATATTAGTGGTGCTCTCCCTTCCACTAGCCTGGGAATTCCCATGATCCTTTGCTCGTTTATTTCATTTCACTCTGCAGAGGAGCATGGTGACCATGGCCGTTTTTCTCGCTTGCTTTCGGTATCCAATCGCAAAACAAAAGGGATTTGTACGGCCCTCGATTGCATTTTACGTCACGTGGTGGCTCTGGTATTGGCTCCGAGGTATGTACAGACGCTATGATAGACATTCGTAGCGCCCAATAAGCGGCTATGGACAATTGTAAACGATGCTTCCGCTACGAGAAATGCAATAGGTAGGTCCCCAGACTAAATATCACTTGTGATTTTAGTTTGGCATTCGCCAGGCTACCCTTCCACTGTAAATAACTTCAAAAGCATAAATTGCAATGTAACTTTTAGTGATACTATTTGTAGGGAGATGGAGTTGGGGAGTTGTCTGCATGTGTGTGTGTGTGTGTGTGTGTTATAGGGAGATGGGGTTGGGGGAGTTGTGTTTCATGGCAGAATCTCTTTTGGGTGGCTCTGCCATAGGCTCAGTGTGGTAGACCAGTAACCCAGGAAGGGAGTGGGTGTATGTATGTGTTTGTGTGTCACCTGCAGCCAGTGTAATGCAGCCAGTCTAATGCACATTCACCTGCAGCCAGTGTAATGCAGCCAGTCCAATGCACATTCACCTGCAGCCAGTCTAATGCAGCCAATCTAATGCACAGTCACTAATGCAGCCAGTCTAATGCACAGTCACTAATGCAGCCAGTCTAATGCACAGTCACTAATGCAGCCAGTCTAATGCACATTCACCTGCAGTCAGTCTAATGCAGCCAATCTAACGCCCATTACCTGCAACCAGACTAATGCAGTCAGACTAATGCAGCCAGTCTAATACACATTCACTTGCAGCCAGTGTAATGCACATTCACTGCAGCCAGTCTAATGGTTGATATTAATAGGCAGCTTCCAGTCTAATGGACATTCACCAGTTGATATGAAGGAGCTGTATCTCCCATGAGTGACCACACTGAGTTAATGAGAAATTAAAGTTTAATTGCAGTCATGTAGGTAATAGGTATGGATGCCATTCAAAGAAATAACTCAAAACAAACACACATTATAGTGGTAGGCTAAAAAGAGAAAACAGACATTCACAAATATTATTAACGCATATTACATTGAGCAGTTGGAAAAATATTAAATTCACAAGTCTGGTTTTCATGAATGTAGACTTCATGAGTTTCCTGAAACCTTTAAAGTGTCCCAGTCCAGTAGCGCGGATGTGTGGGGCAGCTGGATGATCATCTGGTACTGAGTGTCTGGAAACTGCAGCATCTGCAGCAGGTCTGAGTCACGATGGAGGTGGAGCCCGAGTCACACTGATGGAGGATTTATGGATCACAAACATAACCAGTCTTCATACCTGTTGAGATTTGTCAGATTCCATCATCCTCAGTATGAGGTTTCTCCATTAGGATTCCTCAACACTGACATACAGTACAGAATGTAAACATGGAGAACAGCTCTGCTCCAGTCACACTAATGACTCATTAAAGGGTCTCCAGTTAAAATCTATACTCTATAAATCTATAATCTGTAACTCTATTTTACACATCAAACAGACCATAATACTGTAAATGACACATGCAGACAATACAGTAAGTGCACACACTAACGAGATTATTTGCACAATGGACATATTTATATTCATACTGTATGAGCTTTAGTCATCACTTACTCTAGTTCAGTCAGTTTATGTGTGGGATCTTTCTGTAGAGCAGAGAGCAGCTCCACATCAGACTGCCGCAATGAGTTTCCATACAGGATCAGCTCTCTCAGACTGGAGGGGTTTGATCTGAGAGCTGGAAGCTAGAGATGAACAACTCCTCACTGTGAGATCACAGCACTGCAGCCTAAGAGAAACACACACGCACACACAAAAATTTGAACATGACCCCCCCCCCCCACACACACACACACACACACACACACACACACAGATTTGAATAGCATTAGATACAGAACACACTTAAAACCAATACCAACATCATCACACCTGTGTGTGTGTGTGTGTGTGTGTGTGTGAGCAGGTCTCAAGGTGTGTGAGGCCCTTTGAAGTGAGATTTTGATCTGCAGGCCTATAGAGGTGTCAAGACTCCAGTCTGGATGATGCAGACCAGTGCAAAGCACACACGCACGCACACATACACACACACACACACACACACACACACACACACGTAGACTTACCCTAGTGTCTCCAGTTTACAGTTTGGATGCTCCAGACCAGTAGAAAGCAGCTCCACTCCAGAATCTCCCAGATTATTGTTATTCAGGTTCAGCAGTTTCAGACTGGAAGAGTTTGAGCTGAGAGCTGACGATAAAGTTGCACAACTCTTCTCTGTGAGGTCACAAAGATCCAAACTGTAGACACACACACACACACACACACACACACACACACACACTACAAGTGAGACACAGAGATGAGAATCAGTGCAGTAGATAGAGATGAACAGCTCCTCACTGTGAGTTTGAAGCACCTCATCCTGAGACACACACTGTGTGTGTGTGTGTGTGTGTGTGTGTGTGTGTGTGTGTGTGTGTGTGTGTGTGTGTGTGTCTGTGAGCAGGTCTCAAGGTGTATAACCTGTGAAGTGAGAGGCCAATAGAGGTGTAAGAAAGGCAGAGGCAGAGGATCATAATCACACACACACACGCACACACACACACACACTGACTCACCTCAGTGTCTCCAGTCTACAGTTTGGATGCTCCAGACCAGCAGAAAGCAGCTCCACACCGGAATCCCCCAGATTATTCTTACCCAGGTTGAGTTGTTTCAGACTGGAAGAGTTTGAACTGAGAACTGAAGATAAAGTTGCACAGCTCTTCTTTGTGAGGAAACAAAACTCCAGCCTGTAGTCACACACACACACACACGCACGCGCGCGATCACACACACACACACACACACACACACACACAGGATTTGAACATTACATAGCCTACAGAACACATACTCAACACCAACATCATCACGCCTGTGTGTGTGTGTGTGTTTCTGTCTGTGAACAGGGCTCAAGGTGTGTGACACTGTGAAGTTACATTGATCTGCAGGCCAATAGAGGTGTAAGAAACCAGTGGGGCAGACGATCACCACACACACACACACACACACACACACACACACACACACACACAGGAAGAACACAGACAGGGCAAACTAGGAGTCTGTTCAACGACATAATGTAACGCACCGGTGCGTTACGTTAGCCTAATTGAATGATAAGTTTGCCTGTTACGCTCCACACCAGTGCGCAACATGCTTCTGATGTAGTTCCAGAGCCCGTTTACGGCGAACCATGGCACTCCTAACACCATTCAACCTGCAATTCCAATTGCAAATCTGCTAGGGAGTCAGTAGAAAATCAATGGGCGCCTATGAAGTATTGGCTAAATGTATAACGTTCACATATTTAGGGACAAAATATCACAGATTGCATTTTATTTTAAGCAACTTTGACATAGATTTCTCATTATGTGAGCAGTTTTTTCCCCTGACTGACTAGCATTCTGCTACTTTATTCTGGTGAATGGCCATAGGGAATGACTTGCTGTGTCACGTGACAAGACACTTTGGAAGGGATTTTACAAATTAACAAAAAAATGCTAAAAATATTATATGTGGACTGAGAATTAAGTCAAATTACTCTGAACTGCATGCATGAATGCATTTATTCAAGAAAAATTTGTATCTAAAGAAATACAGCATTTGTGGGTGCAGCTGCATAGAACCCAATTCATTCTTCACTTACTTGCGCGCGCCATCGGATGTAAAAGGGGAGTGCTAACTCTCCCCTATTAAAAGTTCTCTGGTAGTTCACTCTCGTTTGATCAGCATGTAGGTGTATTGGAAGCTCAGAGTTTTAAAGCGCTAGTGCTAAATATAACACAAATACTGTGTTGGATTGTCCTTTGGTGACAGCAAAAGCAGTGGTAATATAATTTTGTAGCATTCCTAACAATGATGCATTTAAACTACTAAGGTTGTTGTCCAGTTTGGCTACTTCCTTGACTGACACCACAAGCAGAATGGCTTCCATTATTGCTGCACAGACGTGAAACAACATGTTCAGCCGGACATTGTTTACATTAGGTTTAACATAATGCACCATTACAGCGCTTTTGAATACGGCCCAGGAAGTACACAGGAAATACACAGGGGGTGTGGAAACTAAACACAAGCACATGACAAGACACAGGAAGACTGAAGGTGAAACTAGAAACTCATGGCTTGAACTAGAAAACACAGAGAACACAGGAGATACTGGAAAGATGGACTTACTAGAGAACAAGCAGAGACAAAGACAAAACCAAAACCCTGACACACACACACACACACTTCATTTTTACACACACTCAACACCAATACCAACACTGTGTGTGTGTGTGTGTGTGTGTGTGTGTGTGTGTGTGTGTGTGTGTGTGTGTGTGCATGTGTCCTGTGTGTGTGAGTGAGAGATGGTAAACACAACCTCAGTAAACATATTTTCATTCACTCATGAGTTCAGTACTCACACGACTCTTCTTGATGCTTTGACCACTGACAACATCCTCAGCAGACCTGCATCTGATCTGGCATGTGAATAATCTCCCCCATAATCCCACAGGTTAAACTCCTCCAGTTCCTGGTCTGACATCAGCAGCACAAAGACCACAGCTGACAGCTGGGAAAGAGAGAGATTCTGTCTAGGTTTATTGCCCTTCCTCAAGTAGCCCTGGACCTCCTCCACCAGAGAGTGGTCATTCAGCTCATTCAGGCAGTGGAACAGGTTGATGCATCTCTCTGGGTTGGGGGCTTCACTGATCTTCTGCTTGATGTACTTGACAGTTTCCTCTGTGTTCAGTGAGCTACTTCCTCTCTGTGGTAGCAGGTCTTTTAAAAGCTTCTGGTTGGACTCCAGTGAGAGGCCCAGGAGAAACCTCAGGAAAAGGTCCAGGTGTCCATTTTCACTCTTTAAGGCCAGATCCACTGCAGTCTGGTGGAGGTCACAAATCCTGTTAGCACCGAACAAGGAAGAAAGTTGAGAGTGTTGCTCATGCATATTACTCTCTTTCCTGTCAAAGTCCAAAACCACAAACAAAGCTGCTAGAAACTCCTGAATGCTCAGATGGACAAAGCAGAAGACCTTCCCTTGGTACAGCCCAGCCTCCTCTCTGAAGATCTGGGTGCACACCCCAGAGTACACTGATGCTTCAGTCACATCAATGCCACAGTCTCTCAGGTCCTCATCATAGAAGATCAGATTGCTCTTCTCCAGCTGCTGAAAAGCCAGTTTCCCCAGGGACAAGATGGTCTTCTGGTTCCAGACTGTGTCCCCACCTTGTTTCCCATACTTCTGACTCATGTGTTTGGTTTGGATGATCAGGAAGTGTGTGTACATTTCAGTCAGAGACTTTGGAATCTCTCCACTCTCTGCTTGAGTCAGGATGTACTCCAGAACAGTGGCTGATATCCAGCAGAAGACTGGAATGTGACACATGATGTACAAGCTCCTGGATGACTTCAGGTGTCTGATGATTCTGCTGGCCATTTCCTCTTTTGTAATTTTCTTCCTGAAATACTCTTCTTTTGTGGGTCACTGAAACCTCGGACCTCTGTGACCTGCTCAACACACTCAGGAGGGATCTGATTGGCTGCTGCTGGTCGGGAGGTGATCCACACAAGAGCAGAAGGAAGCAGATTCCCCTTAATGAGGTTTGTGAGAAGGACGTCCACTGAGGCAGGTTCTGTTACACTGTAGATGCTTTCATTGTGTTGGAAATCTAGAGGAAGTCTGCTTTCATCCAGACCATCAAAGATGAAAGCAATGTTGTACTTGTCCTGTTCAAAGAAGGTGAAGTCTCTTGTTTCACTGAAATAGTGATGGATTATGTCCATGAGGGAGTATTTCTTGTCTTTCTCATCTTTAATCAGGTTCAGCTCCCGAAAAGGAAGAGGAAATATGAAGTGGATATTTTGATTGGCTTTTTCTTGGGCCCAGTCCAGAATAAACTTCTGCACAGAGACTGTTTTTCCAATGCCAGCCACTCCCTTTGTCAGCACAGTTCTGATGGGTTTGTCTTGTCCAGGTAAGGGCTTGAAGATGTCAGCACATTTGATTGATGTTTCCTCCATTGTTACTTGTCTCTTGGATGCCATCTCAATCTGTCTGACCTCATGTTCAGTATTGACCTCTGCACTGTCCCCCTGTGTGATGTAGAGCTCTGTGTAGATCTGCTCCAGAAATGCAGACTTTCCTTGCTGTGGGATTCCTTCAGATACACTCTGGAACTTCTGCTTGAGTCTGGATTTGAGCTGTTTCTGACATCGAGTAAACAGTCCATCTAGATGCAAATATACAGAAGGATTAGGTATATATGAAATATCAAGAAATATCACATGTCTTTGCTCTCTGTGACTTTAAGGGTGGTGTATGTTTTCAGGAAAAACAGTTTGAGAAAACTGTTTCAGTTTGAGAAAACTTTTTTTATTTGAAAAAAAAAAACAATAGAGGTCCAATCCCCTGTCTTCATCCTGAAAGACAGCTCCCACCCACTACACACAGAATTTCAGCTCCTCCCATCCGGCCTTAGATATAAATTACCTGCCTGTAAAACAAAACGATTTAGAGAAAGTTTTATCCCTTCTTGCTATCAGGGAAATGAACAAAACTGACCCAAAATTAAGGCCATAAGTTTAAGGTTTTTTTTTATGTATTTAATAAATGAGATGCACTGATGCACTTTATATGTCTGCTTCCAATGGCTACTATCAGTCAGTCTATGGTGTCACAATGTCTGTGTCACTAATTGCCCGTCCTATTGTGAGTTGTGGTCTGAGTGATGTGTCCACTATGTTGTATGTTATGTTTTAATGAAGTGCCAACTCACTTGTCTGCACACCAAATCTCCTGGTATAAATAAAGTTATCTAATCTAATCAGATTTCCCCTGAAGCCACACCTCCAGAGTATAGGAATGAATGGGGAGGAGGAGGGACAAACAGCAGTTGGGTTTTACATACTTATCACAATCTAATAATTTTTGCTGGTTTTCTTAAAATGATTGGATGTCCAGCTCGTTCCACATGTGACTAACACATTTTATTTTTTGTGTTGGAGTATTTAATTGATTGTTTGCCATCAAGGTGTGAATGTCATTT
Source organism: Sardinella longiceps (assembly GCA_027497455.2). Taxonomy (NCBI): domain Eukaryota; kingdom Metazoa; phylum Chordata; class Actinopteri; order Clupeiformes; family Clupeidae; genus Sardinella; species Sardinella longiceps. The sequence goes on from JAODXP020000034.1 coordinate 4,967,140, forward strand.
TAAGCAATATAGTAAAAAGTGCTCCAGGAAAGCATCACATATCCCACCTTTAATAAACATAAGAATAATATATGAATAGGTATTACACAATATATTTAGACACAATTATCAATAGACTAGATAATTGTGGGATTACTTGTATATTATTTTTAAAACAGCTTCAATACTAGTGACTATAAGCTAAGCTATATAATCACTCACATTTGTCCAGCTGCTGAGCGAGGATATCCTGACTCATGTTCCTCAGGATGTGCACTGCAATCTTCAGAGCTCCATCTCTGGCATCTCTCTGCTCCTCCGTCATCCTCACTACAAGAGGATTCTGGGTAATCAGGGCTCAGGATTTTCTTGAATCTCTCTAGTTCATTCTTCATGAAAGTGATGACTTTGCCTTCCAGCTCCTGATTGAAAATCAAATAATTCCATCAGTGAATATTAAAATCAAGTCATTCTGTTGATGAAAAAGCAATGAACATTTAATAAATAACTCTTCTAGCCATTGTCACAGTTACTTTATCTGTGTGTACACAGATCTGTATGTGTAGCCTATACTCAAACATCAGTCACACACTCACAGTCACACACACACACACACACACACACACACCTTGAATACAGTAAACAACTCATTCTTGTTGAGTGATGGGTGAACTGTTGGATCTTCCTGCTGGATGCTGAAGGAAACAGAAGGACAAACAATTATTGATCAAAACACCACTGAGGAGGGAATACACTTAACTAATAATAATATACTGAACTTACGGAATTTCCACTTGGGGATTAATAAAGTATCTGTCTGTCTGTCTGATAAAAAACAAACTCTGATTAGCCAACACTCTTATTAGATGAGCTGTTCCTACCTGGGGTCAGGATGTGTGTGTTCTTTTCTGAAGTTGATTTGTCGATCCATTGGCCAGTCACTCTTCATGGATAAAAAGCTGGGTGCAGGTGAGTAGTGTCCTCTCTGGGCTTGACTCCCGCTGGTTGATGCCATGGTAACGCATATTACATTACATCATCACTCAGAATAGACTGTGCTAATGACTGTGTGGGATGAGTTTTGGCCTTGTTTGTTAAGCCCCGTTTCCATTGCATGGTACCAGCTCGGTTCGGTTCGGCTCGGATCGCTTATTTTGCTTTTCCACTGGCAAAATCTGGTACTGGTACCATGGAACTGGTACGATTTTTGGTACCAGCTGGTACCACCTTCAGTCGAGGTACCAACCGTGCTGAACTGGTACTATATTATGACGTGTGGCTTGAGTGGTTGCTATTCTTGCTAGCGTCATAACTAACATTCTAAACAAGCCCTTGACAGCTAGCTCAGCAGTTAACTAGCAGTGTTAGCACGACAGGATTGATGGCAAGGCAAATAATGTTATTTCCCCAAATAAAGGTGTTGTATGTGGCAAACAGCCACTTACCAAGATGAAACAAAAAAAATTTATTTCATTCACTGTAGCGATTGTTCTTGCCGTCTTTTCACGTTGGTGATGCTACCATAGTTTACTCCACTGTCACTATAGCAACCGAACGGTACTTTTAATCCAGTGGAAAACGAAAGGTACTGTGGTACCGGTTCGGCACGGTTCGGCACGGCACGCTTTAGCAGTAATGGAAAGGGGGCTTTAGATGCTCCTACCTGGGATCAGGATGTGTGTGTTCCTCTCTGAATTTGATTGGCTCATCCTTTGACCGGTCACTCTTCATGGACACACAGCTGGGTGCAGGTGAGCAGTGTCTTCTCTGGGCTTGACTCCGGCTGGTTGTCACAGTAATGCATAAAATTACAACATGTCACAGTGATGAAAATGAAATAAATAAAATTACAACATCATGTGACAATGACCTAAATAATGAGACTTTCCCCTTCCCCTCTCGACCTCAGTCCCATATTTAGAGCAGCTCTGAATGGAGGTTTGTTCTCACCTAGGAGATCCAAAGCTGGTAAGACCTCTCTCTGCTAAATGCATAACAAAATGAAAATAAATAACCTTCTGACTGATGTCCCTCCATGGACTCATGGCCGGTTGCAGACAGTCAAGTATTATTATTATTATTATTTTGTTCTGCACCAGACCCCTATTTATTCAGAAGCAAATCATGATCGCATGATGGCATTTATCATAGAAATACCTTGAATTGTAACATGTCTAACCTAATTAGTAGAGGAGGTGAAGTTTTTTCCTTAGTTTCCCCACTCAGAAACACAGACTCATTCAGGGTTGTAGGCATTGTCTGTTGAGAGGCATGCGTCTACATAACTCCTACAGGATACTGAATCTAAATTATCTGGAACCTAACTGTCAGATGCTACGATAGACTTGACCAACTTGATATGAATAAACAGAATATAGCTCAGATATGATTTTCAAATCATAAGTAACTTAGTAATGGCTTGTTACTATAGACAGTAACTGTAATAAATGTAATGATATTTTAAAAGTAACACGTTACGTTACTTCGTTACCACGAAATGAAATGAATTACAGCAATTTGTTACTTTGTAATTAGTTACTTCCAGCACTGCACACACTAACCTGGGAGGATTGCTGCTCTCTGCAGAGTCTCTCTGTTCATCCATTGTTTAGAGGCAGAACTTTCTCTCACTGTGCAGTAAACACTTTCACTGCTGAAACACACTGATACTCATTCATCTCAAATACTTTCACTGCTGAAACACACTGATACTCATTCATCTCAAATACTTTCACTGCAGAAACACACTGATACTCAATCATCTCAAAGACTTTCACTGCTCAAAATCACTGACACTCATTCATCTCAAATACTTTCACTGCAGAAACACACTGATACTCATTCATCTCAAATACTTTCACTGCAGAAACACACTGATACTCATTCATCTCAAACACTTTCACTGCTCAAACACACTGATACTCATTCATCTCAAACACTTTCACTGCAGAAACACACTGATACTCATTCATCTCAAATACTTTCACTGCTCAAACACACTGATACTCATTCATCTCAAACACTTTCACTACAGATACACACTGACACTCATTCATCTCAAACACATTCACTGCAGAAACACACTGATACTCACTCATCTCAAATACTTTCACTGCTGAAACAAGGTGACAACATACTCGACGTGTCTGCTGGTGCGCGCCATCGGTGACGTCACATGTTCGTACAAACTCTTTATACCTGCTACACGACCAAATTCGACAGAAGCGCCATTTTGCCATTATTCTCCCAAACAGCAAATGGCGCTGTACAGCGAAATCGCATAGGCTACAGTAATTTAGAGGCAGTGAGTTAAGGCCCCAATCACACACAAACTGCGCGTTCGCGGGGCGGTCCGTAAGCGGTGCCTGTGGGCTTGGGCATTCACACAAGAAATTGTCTCTGCGGTGTTCTGCACGAATCGGCTGCCCAAGCTCTGCATTCAAAATCTATGGACACCGCGCAAGTCCCGCTTACCGCGCTGAAAACGTTTGGAAAAATAGAACTTGTTTTTATTTCAAAAAAGCAGCGTGAGAGCTGCGCGGTTCACCGCTCAGAAACAGGAGCCGCGCAGAACACGCGTACAGTCTGAATGACCTAACCTGTTAACATGTATTCTAAATGAAATCGGCCCAAAACCGCGCCCGCGCCGCTCACGCACAGGTTTGTGTGTGAATCGGCCGTAAGCCTGTGCTAGCTTTGTTTGACTGTACTTAGTTGTGGATTAAATTTATGGATTAAATAAACAAGTATCTCCAAGTTTCTGGTGAGTGTTTTCATACAACCCCTGGTAGTATTGTAGGCATGTTTCAGTTTGTAAAAACGTTGTGAGGGATGTTAGGACGGACAGATGACTGGGTTAGATTTAGCTTAACAATCAAGGTCTTAAAAACGTTTAATCCATGCTTTAAGATGTTCATGCATTAGCTGAAGATATGGTTATGTGTCAGATAGCAGGGTGATAAATGCTTCTTGGCAGAAGAGGGTGAAATAAGCTCTCATGCATCCGTGTAGTTGCTTATGAATGGCCCATAGGGCTGGCGCGCGGCGAGTTACAAAATCTGTCGTGCGCACGACCTCGCGAAATTCCCCTGAAAAGCACCGCGTGCCAAGGGGGTCCACATCATTTTGACGTCACACAACGGCGTAAATTGCGTTACACACTGAAACTCATTCATCTCAAACACTTTCTCTGCTCAAACACACTGATACACATTCATCTCAAACACTTTTTCTGCTCAAACACACTGATACACATTCATCTCAAACGGGAGCAGGGCGATTTGTCCATGCGTGTTTCGTCTGCAGCAGTTCGTCCACCATACAGTCTTTTCGTCCAAGGGAGCATCCATTTCGTCCACAGGGACCAACCATTTTTGGCGTCCCCGCAAAAGAGGGCTGGAATCCGCGTTGCATTCACTGGAATGCTCGGTTGTCCGGGGGTCGGACAGCCACGTCCAGCGTCCCCGCAAATGAGGGCTGAATTTCTGCGTTGCATTCGCTGGAATCTGCATTGAAAAACAGCCGCCTTCTTGTCCAGGGAAGAACTCAAACTTTCAAAATTAACTAAATTATTTAAAAGCTGAAAACAAACAAAAGGTAAATGAAAATGACTACTGCAAAGTATGCTAATCACAACAGGCAAAATTACACATTGAACACTGAAGTTGGTTATTAAATAATTCAGCATATAAATATAGCCTATTAATGGAGACTGGCCGGTAGGGCAGGGGTCGGACAGCCACCTTGGCATTCGCTGGAATCCGCATTGAAAAACAGCTGCTCAAACTTTTGAAATTAACTCAATTAATTAAAAGCTTAAAGGTTATTGAATAATTCAGCATACAAATATATTCATGGAGACACGTAAACGAAAATGACGAAAACGAAAAATACACATTGAACACTGAAGTTGGTTATTAAATAATTCAGCATACAAATATATTAATGGAGACTAGCTGGTAGAGCTGACTAATATTTTATTACAACGAATAATAATACAAATGGATGAAACGCCGGCTCCACTGGACAAAATGGTTGGTCCCTGTGGACGAAATGGATGCTCCCTTGGACAAAAAGACTGCATGGTGGACGGAATGCGCATGGACGAATCGCCCTGTATCCATCTCGAACACTTTCACTGTTCAAACACACTGATACTCATTCATCTCAAACACTTTCACTGCAGAAACACACTGATACTCATTCATCTCAAACACTTTCACTGCTCAAACACACTGATACTCATTCATCACAAACACTTTTTCTGCTCAAACACACTGATACACATTCATCTCAAACACTTTTAGGTTGTTTTAAGGACAGGACTGAGAATGCCTAGTTAACCATTGTGAGGCAGACAGGTGAGCCAAATAGCTGAAACAGAACCAATTGTCCAAATTTTGTTTTGTCCTTGACACCCCAGAAAGTGCTAAATACTGGAATATACTTTCAAATGTTACCAAGAACGCATTAGGTGGCACACTTACTGTGGTCGCAAAAGCAACTCCTTATTCTTAGATGCAAAAATAAAATATTGTTTTTGTAAAAACATTCAAAGCTTCAAAAATACACACTAGCTTTCCAAGACATGTTACACATACGCATTTTGAGGAGGTTGTTGTTGTTGTTGTTGGATCTCATTTCCCCAACTAGGGCTGGGCGATAAAACGATAGCGATATGAATCGCGATAGACACTCACTCGATAGCAATAGAAAATGCGCTCGATAGAACTGTCGATAGAATTTTTTTCCCCGGGCGGATTCTAGCTCCGCTCGGTCCGCATTTTCAAGAGGCGCGCTGCGCTCATTGACTGCGCTCTACCAGAAAGGGCACGCACTGACTGATTGTTTACTAGTTAGCTGCTGCAACTCAGGCTTGCTTTTCATGTAGCCTGAAACTAGTCAGAGATACTTTCAGCTGATTCATGTTCGGATTTAGTAATGCAGGGCAATCGTAATTAATAACTGTGAGTAGATTGTTTGAAAAGTCGGAAAGGCCTGATGAACAACACTGTTCACATATGAACTTGTAAAGCACAGCTGACAGCTAACGGTGCACATGACGTTACTGGCTGCAGAGACAGATTTGACGATGTTAGCGCACATCGCTAGCAAGGTAAACATACAACAGACAAAGCTCAAACTAGCTAGTATGATCAGCAACCTACTGAACACATTAAAGCTGAATGATTTTGTAATTTTACCTTAATCAAACTCATTGAAGTAATCCATGTTATCAAGTAGCCTTGTGTGAAGTGAAAAGCATGCCAGTGCACCAAAACAAACTTCGTTTTGAAGTCACATTATGCTAACGAGTCTGCTTCAGAACAGCTGCCACATAGGCAACAATGTAAACCATACAAAGCCCCTCTCTGATTGGCCTATTTAATAGAAGAACATAACATATTATAGTTAAAATATTAATTTACTTTATGTATTGGTAGGCCTATTTATTCAGCTTATATTTTAGTGTGGATTAGACTTCTCCTCTTATATTATTACTTTTTGACTACTAGTTTTATTTAAGGGAGAGAATGGGCTACTTCAGGAGTTTAAAAGAACCCTAAAATAATAGGCCACTTTAAAGCAGAATTCAACCCTGCTCAAACACTATTTTTTACTATATATTTATACATGACAGTGCTGCCATTTTATGTAATAACTCTATATTAAAAATAAAATATAAACCTTAACATTTTTTAAGGTGTTTTGCGCACCTGGGCCCATTTAAATACGTCATTAAAAAATTCAATAATTATCGATATCGACCAATATACTGAGCCTACATCGTGATAGAGATTTCAGCCATATCGCCCAGCCCTATCCCCAACCACTCAAATAGGCTGTCATGTTTTCTCGAAAGTAAAGTGGTAGTAAGGCAAGGGCTTCATTGATTGGCCAAGAGGTCAGGGCTCCTAATTAGGAGCTCTTTGATTGGTCAGAAGGTCAGCACCCCTTGTTATGCAAACTGTGGTGTTCAGGGGTAAGGTCAGGGCACTGTATGTTAAGATATTCCATTCAATTATTTACATAAGGTGGCCCTGACCTAGCCTGACATAGCCCGCCCATAATACTACTGTTAATCCGTATTCATGGTCTGGAGACGGTCTTCTGGGGAGGGTTTAGTCTGTTAACAAACAACCGACCAATCAGCGAGACTGATCAAACCAGAGCTGAGTGCCCTCCCCCCGCCCTATAATCACGTCAGGTTAAAGAACCTCCAGACCATGCATACGGATGAACAGCCCTGACCCGCATCTAAGAAAAGGTGGTGATGGGGGTGGTGTGGTGAGCAGTGTGCTGAATGTATGTCAGAGGCTGTCTGATGTGCCGCCTCGTGGCTCCGCTCTGAACTCAAACAATACAAACACATTCGCTGTGACCTATAATGTGCCAGTGTCCACATGGGCCAAGCTCAGCAGTTGAAACATTTTGAAACATTTTGCTACGGTTCTGGACTTAACTGTTGTACAACATATTTAACTGAATAGTGATTTGGCTATTAACACAAAATTAAATACACGGAAACTCAGTTTTTAGCTCTAGAAGACCTCAAACAATTTGGATTGTATCATGGATTTGAAAATTACATCACCCAAGTGGTTTGGGACTGAATTTTCTATGCAAGGAACGTCCGTCTGTGTATGTGTTCCACACATAACTCTGCAACCATTCGTCTGACTGACCTCAAATTTGGTATTCATTTTGATAATGACATGCATGAGTGCAGTGCCAAGTTTGACGTTGTTTGGACTAGCTAAGATATCGTTAAATGAATCTCAGTAGACTCCAGCCGCTCTAACTAAATCATTCCCCCTCTTACTCCTGGCGCAGTGCTTTCGGTGGAGAAAAAAAAGCCTTTTCTACATGGGCAATACACTAGTTAAATGAAATCATGAATATGTCTAAGCTGAAGCAACCAACAAAGGAAGCCCTTTGAATGGCAATTTCTACCAAAACACAGGTTACATACTGTACAGATCTGACAGAATACACAGGCTTACAGAGACATTTTAAAAACAGAGTGTAAACTTACAGTTTGTTGAGAAACTAGCCCATCTGGAGAAAGTTGTTCTCAGAAGCAAAGCGATCAGTTGTGTAAACAACACAAGCAGGTTTAACCAGCAGAATTTCCTCTTTAATGTGTAGTCTTAATTTTAACACACCCATACCTCTGTCTGGTTGGTAAGTACAATATGAGCGTGGGCAACTACCTCTGCAGAAATGAAGTCTAAATTCATGTGGGGCCGTTGCATAAAATGCTACGTAAAGCATTAGGCCACAATAACATTAATATTCAATTAGAAATTCTTTCAGGTGAGGACTTTAGCTGGACCATATCATTTTGGAATGGAAGAGTAGAGTGCCACTTTCAAATAGGCAGCCACACAGCTGACACACAGATGGCTTGTCTGTCTGGAGAATCTGTCTTGGGCCGCTTATTAAATAGGTATAAGGCTTGTAGTCCGTCTTATTATATCAAAGTCCTCACACAGCATTTTAGTCTAAACTAATGTTGATCTGTCAGCCTTGGACTTTGATGAACACCATGTTAGGCCCACTTCACCTCTGTGTGATGTTGGCACAGTGCCACAGAAATGCAGCAGGGCAGCTTTGGGGAGTGCAGCACAGAAATGCAGTAGGGCAGCTTCGAGGAACGCAGCAAAGATACAGGATACATAGAACACTAATAACACAAACACATTCCATACAGATTACCAGCAAGTACCTCAACCTAGCTTGTGTTTCAAACACACATATGGTTTTATAATCTATACAGACCAGTTTAATGTCAACGGATCAATAATATTATCATCATTCCCACACACAGTGAAGGCCTGGCTGTAATCTGGAGCACTCATAAAGTACTTATAGAGCACGTATAGAGTTTGTATTCTGAGTGACTATTTCCAAGTTATATAACAGGTTAGATTATATAACATTTATTATGTCTTACTATACTATACTGAATCAGTGTTCACACCAAGGTACAGTATGTGTGTAGAAAGGCAGGTAACATCACAAATCTATATTGTTGGAGTGCACAGAGCTAGCCCAATGCATACAGTAACTATGCAGCTGATTAAGACCCCCACTCCAGCAGGAGTCCTTCAAGAGCATGAAAATCGTGCCAGTCCAACATTTATCGAGTCGCCATTACATCAATTCTTTCAAAAGTTCATGCTCACTTTTTAAATGTAAATCAATTGCAATTAGCAAGGAATTAATATTTATACCACTTGTTCACTCCCCACAGGTTAGCTGTGATTATATTGTACACTCAATTCACACATAAAAAAATGACCTGCAATATGATTTTCTTGTTTGCTCTGAAATGGATGTAAAGTGGAGCAAAACCTCCTGAGTCCTGGGTAAATGTGTTTGTAATGTTCTGTTATTATTGACATTGGGCAAAGGGAGCCCTCTAGTGATCATAATCTGTCACAATAGCATTTATTTCGTACTCTCAAGTTTTCAAATCCAACATTGAACTTTATGTAATGTGCAAGCTAAATGTGTGCATGAAACAAATATTTCTGGTCCATAGAATACCTGTGCTTTAGTCCAAGCATGCTCTCCGTCCTCCATTCCACTCAAATCCATCCTGGAAAGTTGTCACATATTGATGAGGGGCAGTGGAGGTTGGGGAGGGCAGTGGAGGTTGGTGAGGGGCAGTAGAGGTTGGTGAGGGGCAGTGGAGGTTGGTGAGGGGCAGTGGAGGTTGGTGAGGGGCAGTGGAGGTTGGAGGTTGGTGAGGGGCAGTGGAGGTTGGTGAGGGGCAGTGGAGGTTGTAGGTTGAAAAGGCCTACACACGACAGAAACGTTGGATTTTATTATTATTATTTATTTAATTGAATGAAACAGGTAGCGCTTTCACAGAGAACCGTGCCGGTGCTGGTTCCCGCACCTCATCTTGAACCGGCCGTCGTGTTCACACCAAAGCAACGCCCTTTGTGGATAATGCGTCATGGGCTCGCATAAATTGGTATGAACACAGGCGGTTCTCGGGCCGGCACTTTGGTTCCCGCTGTAACTGGTGCGAGAACCGGCTCCAGCACCGGGCTTGCCGGTCTGAAAACAGCAAGGGTGTACCGGAGAAGCCCTCCGGGTAAAACACATATGGTAACAGTGTGTATTATTAGTGGGTTACAATATTGTCATCCATTTTAAATAATGTAGCAACTAGTATCAAAAAACACATTATTTGATGTAATTGATTTATCGTACCCATCTACGCTGGGTGATTCAGCACCACGGCAGTGAACAGCGCACGCCTTAAGAAGCTTCTTACTGTACATTCAGACCGCCGGCGATAAATTGCCAAGAGTCGCCGAAGAGAAGAAACATCGCTTGAGCACAGCAACCAAAACGGCAAATTTGCCCATAACGTTAGCATTCAAACGTTAATCCTGCTTCTCTATTGGCATCTCACCAGTAAAACGACATTCTGATTGGTAATCGCCAAACCGCATCATAGCTCATTACATAAAGTTAACCGAAGTTTAACTTGATTTTAGCGCCCAAGTTTCGTCGCCCAAGTCTTCTGCCGCTTTTGTCACCCAAATCGCCGGTCCCAATAGAAAGTCAATTACTTCCGTCACCCATGTCGCCTGAATCGGTCTCGGTCTGTACTTACAGTTACGTAACGTGAACGTGCGTGCGCTGTAGTAAGTGCATGTTTGGGAAATGTGTGTAAAAAAAATTAAGAATCTTCGTAACATCACTCGTACGCTCATTCGTAGCCACTAAGATCCATCGTTATTTGGAAATGCAGCCCTGGGCCTGACAGTCTACAGCAGATCTCTCTCTCACTTAGTTTAGAGACACTAACTTTACATCATCACTACAGTACCTTACCTCACGTGAATTCACATTTTTATCACACTTGTCCCACTGTCATTCCCACAACTCTGTACTAATACAATCCCTAGTACAAGTCCTTCTGCCCGACTGTGCTGCATTCACATACATTGAGGAACAGATTCCTCTTACAGCCAGGCTGCATTTACATACATTGAGGGACAGATTCCTCAAACAGCCAGACTGCACTGCATTCACACACATTCAGTAACAGATTCCTCAAACAGCCAGACAGTCTGAACTCAAGAATAGCCTGAGATGAGATGAAGGTTGTTCACTTTGACAGGGTCCTTCAGGCAGATTCATGGCCAACATCTCGCCAGCGTGCCACGATGGAGTGAGGTGGGGAGAAGAGGAGAGAGAGAGAGAGCATCATGCTGGCGTGTCATGATGGAGTGAGGTGGGGAGAAGAGGAGAGAGAGAGATGGGGAGAAGAGAAGACAGAGGAGAGAGAGAGAGATGGGAAGAGTAGAAGAGAGCATCATGCTGACGTGTCATGATGGGGAAGAGAGAGGGAGAAGAGAAGAGAGAGAGACGAGGAGAGTAGAGTGCATCACACCTGCATGTCATGATGGAGATGAGAGAGAGGCCTGTGATCTCCTCAGAGCTGAATCCTCTCCAGCCAAACTCAACATTTCTGGCGGTCCGCAATACCATCTGATGATATCTGTAAACAGGCATGGACTGGCCAAAGGGCAAACGGGGCAATGCCCGATGGGCCAATGGCCATTTTTGGGCCGGTGCTGTCATAATTCAGTCATAATTTTCTTGAAGTATATTGGGCTAGTCCAATGAAATATCTAATGCTCATGCAATGTGTACAACTTTCAGCCATGTGGCCTCTGTTTAGGGAAATTGAGATGGGCGCCACCCGATACTTCACACATGGAGCGGCTGGATTTCATATTCATATTACTTTCATATTACTGTTGACTGCATCATCTGAAAGCAGGGTGGCCAACACTCACGCATCTCGAGTGACAGTCACTCACTCTCACTCTGAAGAAAAAAATGTCACTCTAAATTTGACATTTCTCTAAGTATCTTTTTTTTTCCACTCAAATGCAATACATTCCGTTTAAAATGCACCAGATTGCAGGAAATGGCAACTAATTTTGCAAAAAGGGATCATAGTGAAAGTGAGTCAAATCTGTTGTCTGTGTGAGAGATTCATGTACCTCACAGTAACAAAATACTTTTTAGAGATGCAGGAGAGATGGCTGGATCTAGTGGTTGCACACACAAACAAACTCACTCAACTGGTATGAGATAGCACTTCTGATGGAGGTTTGGTCCATGCATACAATAATAATCTTAGAAAAATTACATGAACAATGACAATACATTTCTGAATAAACTGACAGTTGAATGTTTTTGAATATAATTTTTTGTGTCCTTTTTTGTAAAACATTTATTGAGATTTCTGTGGCATATTAATGAACACATGAAATGATTAGGACGAGGTTAATACTTCATATTTAAATGCCATATGAAACACAAAGCTCAAAGTTGTATGGACTTACAATGGAAACCTGATACGAGGGGTGCTTCACCCTGATTATGGTAACACAGAGACAAACACTGACGGAAAAGAGAAACCAGACAAGAAATTCTTAGAGTTACAATTAATACACATTGGGTTTAGATGGTCCAGTGGAAGAGAGCAGAGTTGTAAATCACAAGTTTGCAAGTTCACATCTCACTTCAGGCATGCTGAAGTGGAGGAAAAAGGTTGTGTTTTGTTGGGACAAAGTAATGTGTGTAATTGATAATTTAGACAGATCCATCCTATGACATGATAGAACAGGGTTGAACAGGTTAAGCCCTTACCTGTAAGTTGTACCACTAATGATACCTTAGTGATGTGTCCTAACCTAGAACAGAAAAGGCCCTAACCGAGATCTGGATAAACTTCCCACAATAGGGTTGACCATGTTGTAGCCTCCCCAACTGCACTTGATACAGCCAGTCTCCTCAACCAGACTTCATATTGATATCCTCCCCAACTAGACTTGATAGAGCCAGCCTCCCCAAATAGACAATTTCCCCATCAACCAGGTGGCTCAGAGGAAGAGTGCTGGTCTGCAGTGTGAGTATGTGTGCTGACTCAGATGATATGGGTTCAAAGCCTGAGAAGGACTAAGTGTGTGTGTGTGTGTGTGTGTGTGTGTGTGTGAGAGAGAGAGAGAGAGATTGATGAGTGAAAGAGAAGAACTTGACAAAGGGGGGAGGAGAGTAATTTGTGGGTTTAGGCAGAAAGATAGAATCCAGTGTGAAACCAAAGTCATTTTGGGTTCCTCAGTGCCAATTATGGCAGGCAACAAGTTGCAGAGTTTGACCACCTAAAAATTTTCATAATCCCCTGCATCTATGTTGTATTTCTTCGGGGGCCAAGTAAGCCCCCCCATTTCTTTCTCTTTCAAGCTCCATCTTCTGCTCCTCTCCCCCTGGGATTCATCTTTGGCTCAGTCCATGGAGGTCCTCCACAGGTCCTTTGTCAGCAGGCAGAGCTGGGATTGAACCAGCAACCTTGAGGATGGGGATCTCTGATGCTACCGCTGCAGAGTGGTAGAATGTTCCCTGATCAGCCAAGTCCCTCGGATGGCAGTATAGTTTAGCACTTAAACAATGTCTTCAGTCCACATTTATGCTTTCATCCAGAGCAACTCACATTGTGCTAACTATAAATTACACGAGGGCAGTCACCCACAAGAACAATAGTAGCAATTGAGATTTGAACCCATAATTTAGTGGGTATTAACATGGTAGCCACATCTCTTAACCGCTACACCACCTTGGGGCCAACTTGGCTAGAAGATAAACTGTGTAATGTCTTCTGCACTGATTAGCCTACTGAAGGTCTTAGTGTCATTGGTCAAGGTTATGTTGGGTCATGATGACTGACATTAAATGAAACTTACTTTTACTAATATTCAAAAGCAAGGAGTCAGGCTAGCCGGCATCCCCTCTTCCAATATCACAGCACCACTGTGACAAATGTCATTCTGCTCTAGTCAAGCCCAAGGATCGAACCCACAGCAACAGAAAACACAGACTAGGAGACCAACACTATAACCAGTCAACCAAACACCCCAGACTGCCTTCCATCTGACCAGGAGGTCCTTGGACTGAAAGGAGGGAGGCTTATTTACACTAAACAGACAGGCTCCTCAGCATTCATTCCACTCACCCTCCCATTCCCTTACAGATGTCTTTAGTTCAGGGATTGAACCTGTGAGGTCACCATGACAGCAACCTTGGATCGGGAGTCAAACGCCCTAACCAGTCAACCAAGAATCCCAGATCTCCACTCTTCTGACCAGAAGGCTCTTCAAGTGGCAGGAGGGACATCTTACACAAAGGGTCAGGCAAGCAGTCATCCATTACATCAGCCCTCTCCAGTTTCATAGCACTGTAACAGATGTCAACACTGTCCAGCTAAAGGATTGAACCTGCAATCTCACAGCAATAGAAGAGACAGGTTGTGAGTCCAACACCCTAACTAGTCAACCAAACATCCCACAATTCTTGAAGTGACTGGATCTCTAACTGTGTTTAACCAGTGCTGAGGAGACAGATCACGAGGAGTTTTCAATCTTTGAGCTATAAGCTTTTTAGCAACTGTAAGGCGAACAAAAAGGACCGACGTTGGTGAATCAATGAAAGGTCTGGAAATCACACAATAATAAGATAGTTGGTGAACAGGGAATAGTGCGTTCAAGTAGTATGGACAGTTTGTTGAAAACCATTTCCCAAAAGTCTGTAACGCTAGGACATTCCCATACCATGTGAACAAAGGTGCCTCTTGTTCCTAATAAGCATAACTGGAAGTTTGGAGATGGATTTAAAATAATCTAAGAGGAGTGCAGTAGAGTCTGTGTGCAAAATTATAGTGGATCATCTGAGCGATGATCGGATAGAACAATGCCTTATATAAAAAGCTGAATAGGATAGAACAATGCCTTATATAAAATTTAATTGACTATATTCAGACAAAAAAGTTTGTCACAAGTAGGGATGCAAGGGTTATTGAATTTTACGGTTACCGAACGATACGCCCTCTACGGTTCAATAAACTTTCGTAAACCGCAATATTTCGGTTTATTAATAAAATGTGAATCTATTGAAGCTCCCTGAAATTTGCTTATGCAGCCAGCATTCACGAGCTCTACATGCAGAGCTGTAAAACCCTCAACCAATCAGCGTGGTTTTATGCTAATTAGCTCCGCCTGTAAAATGTGTGAAACATTTCACTCACTGCACGTTAGACGGAGAGAGATGAGCTAAAACCTCCACTCGGAAAGTAGGCAACGTTAAGCCAGAAGAATTGCTGCTGTGGTAGATTTTGTGCAAACTGATGATCGTTTACACAAACAAAGCACTTAATAACGTAAAATGCGTCTAATAGCCTACAACACATGGTACTACACCGGTTGTCAGAAAATAGCACTTACCACTCGCCCAAATTCGCCTAGACTACCGCAAATAGCTTACCTCGCCTAATGTAAAATATTACGCAAGGATGTTTAGGGGCTGTAATGCTTAGTTTATCTTGCGATGAGTTAGATCAAATGTCGAGTACGGTGAGACTGGGCTTGGATGCAACAAGTGACAGGCTAAACGTTTTACAGAAAAAACGTCCTCTCCCCAGGCTCAGCTATTCTAACATTAACATTTGCAAGCTTCTTTGCAGCACGGTGTTGTAAAGACACTGATAGTAGACTCAGAAATTAATTTCTGAAGTTTGGGATGTCATGCAATCCATTGTCACGCAGACCGTTCCCCAGTACTAGGAATAAAAGGCCTCTCATTCTGTTGTTGGCTACCAGCAATGAGCAAACAACAGTGATGTTCACAAGTCATTTTTTCCAAGTCCAAGTCAAGTCCCAAGTCTTTGTAGTCAAGTCCAAGTCAAGTCTCAAGTCCTTGGGAGCAATGCCAAGTCAAGTCTCGAGTCTTTCGTCCCAAGACCAAGTCAAGTCACAAGTCAAGTCTCAAATGACTGAAATTAACTATTAACCTTTTTTGTCTTTTTTTTTTTGGGGGGGGGGGGGGGCGGGGGGGGGGGGGGGCATGGTATGGTGCATTGTATCTTAAGAGGGCTATTTAAATTCCAAATTGTGAAGAAACATGAACGTTTTGATTAAACTTAAATATTTAGAAAACAAATACCACAGATAGGCTACATTATGCATTTCCATTCTTGAGGTCTAAAATCCTATTTTGATCAACTGCATTTTCATAGCATATTACAGAAACTTCCTATCTTAAATCCATAGGATTTAAAATTTGGTATTACAGAAACAAATCATGTAGCCTATGGGATGTTTTTTTTTTCTTCGCCCTATATTAGTATAAGATTATTCATCATGTATTTCAATAAACTATATTATTCAAGGAAATGTACAGGCTATTATATTTATCAGCTTATTATTGTTGGTTTACAGAAAGTTTTAAATAGTTTGATCTTTTCATGACAGCCAGTTATAGGCCTAGATCTAATATAATGGATAATTACACTACTCACCTCAACAAGCCACCATGGGCAATACTGAATTCACTGTTACCAACGGTGCATCTGTCGAAATTGTCATTATTTTTTAACTCTTATCAGGAAAGGGTATTGTTTTGTATAATCAGAGGTAAAATGGGTCTTATACAGTATTTTCTTCTTTTTTTTTTTTGACACTCTTTCTCTGCCATACCGATCCTGTTGACATTACCGAGCTGAGTTAAAAGACCGCCCAAACTGAAAGCTGATTGGTTTACTCAGCCAATTAGTAAGCCAATCAGGACGCTCTATGTCTTGCATGCATCCTCCATGCATGCACACACACACCGTTCCCTTAGGCACTGCTTCTCTCTCTGTCCCTCTCGCTCACTCTCACATGCGCGCATATTGAGATGCGCGATGTAGACGTAAATGTTTCACGTGCATGCCCTGGCTTACTAGCTCTAGATTCCGGGAGATATTATTCTATTTGCGGGCATCAGGGAGGCATTATCAATATCAGGATGTCTGCACAAACTAGGCAATATAACATAGCATACCATCATTAGATCCTCTAGAGGCGAACCCCAACTGTTGGTAACATTAAATACTATCGATCACAACCAAATCACGGTTAACAATCAATTAAGACATTGACTTATGTTTGCAACCTATAAATTGCAACTGCGCAAGCATGCAGTACCCCTTTATCATCAGAGAACATAATAACAGCATGCCAATAAGGCAATAACACAAAAAGAAAAGATAATCAAAAACACCCCATAACAATAAGCGCTTCCCTGCTTGTGTGTCGTTCTGAGGTGCCTGATAAAGTTGGATGTAGTTGAGCCAGCATCATTTATCCTGACACCACACTCTTTGCAAAGGGCTGTTCGCCCTGTGTGAGAAGTCTTTATATTCAAATGCAACAACAAATGGAACAGGTGAATTTGCAGTCGCCATGGTCATTGTTGATTTCTGACAGCACACATGCGTTGCGTGTAATCTGGGAGAGAAATATTCTGCCAGCGCTCAGCGTTTCCCATAAGGCAAGGGAACACATTGGAAAAACAAAAAGATGATTTTTTTTTTTCTGCGAAATGATCATTGTTCACGAGTCACAAGGCTCAAGTCCGAGTCAAGTCTCGAGTCATTGAGGGCAAGTCTAAGTCCAAGTCTCAAGTCTTTGTTTGTGCGACTTAAGTGCGACTCGAGTCCAAGTCTGGGACTCGCATGAACATCACTGGCAAACAATAAAATAGGCCTAGGCTACTGGAGGATATTTACTAGTTTAGGACATTTCATAGCATTTCAAGAATATTAACAATGATGTCCTACCGTAGTTGGTTTTATTTTATTCTGTCTACCCCTCTAGTAGCCTATCTACTAGGCAATTTATGAAAGAAATCAAATGAAAATTGCAGATAGACTGATAGATAGGATGATGGTTGATAAGGAATATAGCCATTAAAAGAACAATTTTACAACCCCTTTTTTGTTGGAAAATACCGAAACCGTACCGTCACCGTGGCCCCAAAACCGTGATACATACCGAACCGTGGGCACACTGTACCGTTGCATCCCTAGTCACAAGTGAGAATGATTAGTGATGTTCATGACGTAAAATCGTTTCACACAAAGGCTGAAGTCAGGTGAGGCACACATTACATTGGCAAGGTAGTAAGCAAGTAAGTAAATTTAATTTATAAAGCACATTTACAACAGTTTGCACTGACCAAAGTGCTGTACATAGAGTAGCTAAAAGTTTCAAAGGTAAAATACAAGACATACATGAGGACAGCAAGAAAGCATGCAAACATGAGCAGCATAGATAAAGAAAGCAAAGCATTTAAACAAGACACATATGAGGACAAATGAGCAAAGATATGTATATATATATATATATATATATATATATATATATATATATATATATGAGTTGCAGGTAGCAGAAATAAAAAGCAAGCAGACAACAAAGAGGCCAGCTCAGAATAAGAAAATAAAAGAAAAGAAAAGAAAAGAAAGAGGGAACATGCAGTTAAACACCTGTAAAGGCCAGACAGTAGAAAAGGGGTTTCAGCTTGGATTTGAAGGGGCGAGTCTAATGTCAGGGGGCAGGTAGTTCCACAAGCGTGGAGCTGCAACCGCAAAGGCTCGGTCGCCACTTTGTTTGAGGCGTGTCCGGCCCACGTGGAGAAGGCCTTTGTCAGCAGACCTAAGGGACCTACAGTACATGCAGAGTGGGGTATTAACAGGTCAGTGATGTAGGTAGGGGCCTGGCCCTGCAGTGCGTTATAGACCAGTAGGAGGACTTTGAACTGAATCATAAAAGTGATAGGAAGCCAGTGGAGGGAGGCCAGGACAGGGGTAATGTGATGGAACTTTTTAGTTAATATAAATAATAATTTCATTCACATAGAGCGCATCTATTCGAATAGCAGTCAGTTTTTAAAAAATATATACACATCTACAGTACATAGGAACGAGTCTGCACCCAAGTCATTGACAGACCAGACTAGGTTGTCTCCTTGGTGACATTCAAAACCAAAAATTATTTACTCTCTCATTCAGTTCTCATTCAGAGACATTAACTTCTAAGAAACTGAAGTAATCAAAATCCGGTAGTGCTGATGTGCTGCAGTTTTTTACATTATACATTTGTATGTTTTATACATTTTTTCACAATGTTTCACTTTGTACAAATTGTTTGGAATCCCTTAATTGGCGCTGGAGATATTACAGTAGTTCCTCTATAGCATACTATGGTATAGCAGTTAGACATTTATACATTTGTATGGTTTATACATTTGTGTTTCATATGGACATAGTATCTCTGCAGTGGGCCAGTACTGAGGTTGGTAAACTGGAGCCTGTCCCAGTCAAGTAGTGCTGATGTGTGGGGCAGCTGGATGATCATCTGGTACTGAGTGTCTGGAAACTGCAGCATCTGCAGCAGCTCTGCTCCAGTCACACTGATGGAGGATTGATGGATCACCAGTTATCTCCACCTGTTGAGGAGATTTGTCAGATTCCATCATCCTCAGTATGAGGTTTCTCCATTAGGATTTCTCAACACTGACATACAGTACAGAATGTAAACATGGAGAACATCTCTGCTCCAGTCACACTAATGACTCATTAAGGGTCTACAGTTAAAACTTGATAAACTAGAAAAGCGCTCAATGGACACATTTATATTTCTACTGTATAA
Organism: Sardinella longiceps; assembly: GCA_027497455.2. NCBI lineage: Eukaryota > Metazoa > Chordata > Actinopteri > Clupeiformes > Clupeidae > Sardinella > Sardinella longiceps. Next base: position 4,986,681 of record JAODXP020000034.1, read on the forward strand.
GCTCTAGTCATCACTTACCATAGTTCAGTCAGTTTACATGTGGGATCTTTCTGTAGAGCAGAGAGCAGCTCCACATCAGAATCCTGCAGTGAGTTTCCTCCCAGGTCCAGCTCTCTCAGACTGGAGGGGTTTGATCTGAGAGCTGAAGCTAGAGATGAACAGCTCTTCACTGTCAGATTACACTTTATCAGCCTGAGAGAAACACATCACACACACACACATACACACACACACACACACACACTATATAAGTAAGACACAACAGACAGGAGGAGTTTAATCTGAGAGCTGAAGAATGTATATGCGAGGTGAGTAAAAACTAGAGTTGACAAGAAGAGGAGCTAATTTTTTTTGGTGCAGATTTTGAGTGCTGTTTATTATACCACATGCTCACTCATTTCGCTATTGCAACCAGAGGCACTAAAGATTATTTAGACTGACTGAAGCAGTAAAGATAATTTCTCGCTAGAAATGTCAAAAAAAAATATTTTATTCATGACAAAGATTTATTGCAACTGGGGCTACTACTTGCGTTCATGTTAACCGCTACTTTCTGAAACACTGAGCACGTTTGGTGTGTGTTACGTTGTTTCCTTCACAATGCATGCGGGACACTTTTGGTGCATTTGAAGTTCATACTGGAGAACACATACAAGTGCATTTTATTGGTAATGTGAACGACCTCGCAAAAAGATCAGATTTGAGCATCAAGCCCTGCTGTATGAACATAGCCGCTGTGAGATAACAGAACCACAGCCTGAGAGAAAAACACACGTCACACACACACACACAGCCAGACTTACTCCAGTGTCTCCAGTCTACAGTTTGGATGCTCCAGACCAGTAGAAAGCAGCTCCACACCAGAATCTCCCAGATTATTGTCACCCATCTTTAGCTGATTCAGACTGGAAGAGTTTGAGCTGAGAACTGAAGATAAAACTGCACAACTCTTCTCTGTGAGGTTACAACTACTCAGCCTGTAGACACACACACACACACACACAAAATGTTAACATTACATAGCCTCCAGAACATAGCCTAATGAACACATACTCAACATCAATACCATAATCCCCACGCCTATGTGTGTGCGCGTGTTTGTTTGTGAACAGGGCACAATGTGTGTGAGGTGTGACGGTGATGAGTGCACCTGTGCAAGCAAATAGCAGGAAACAAAGCATTTTTGCAAATGAGAGATGCAGAGACGGTGGCATTAGTTTTGAGATTATAGTGTTTGGCTGAGTCAACCATAGGAGTTGTGTGAACTCTGAAGACTGGGGCCTACACTGCACTACACAGAGTGTTTGGCTAGAGTCTGCAGTAGGAGTTGTGCAAATTCCAAAGACGGGCCTACACTGCACTTGGAAGAGATGGTGTTCAAGTAGTAGCCTAGTTGATTTCGACCACGAGAAGGCGACGTTGGAGGGTTCATTGGACTGCAACAAATTTTTGTACGTTGCCAGCGTGGATGCCTTAGACTGTGCGGCAGTTCCCAAGTTTTTTTATGTCACCAGAGTATTTTATGTCCATTGCCAAAAGACACTGTGGATTATAACGCCAAACAAGTGTTCACACTTGACTATTGGATTTTAATGCTTTCACCATTCATAAAACTTAGCTTCCTCGGAGTCAGAGAGCGAGGACAAAAACTGCTTGGATGAGGCAGCAGAGGCTTCGCCAGGTAAGTTTCACCTCTCAGGGGGGACTGCCTGGTGCCGACTTAGCTAGCTGCCTTTTGCACACACACACACAAACACATCACACCATTGTTGCGACCTATTTCTCCAGACACATACATTTTGGTGGTTAAACAAGCCAGGGAGGAGAGTGGGGTCGTAACATTGCACACACACACACACACACACACACACACACACACACACACACGGTCACTCACCCCAGTGTCAGGGTTTATAGGCCTGAAGAGGTTCTTTATCAGTGCTGGGAGTAACGAGTTACAATAGTAACTAATTACTGTAATGCAGTGCTTTTTGTGGTAACATGGTAATGTAAGGCATTACAGAAAAAAAATTGGTAATATTTTACTCGGTACAATTAATGCAATGCAAGTTACATGCATTTTTAATTTGGAATGTAGTGGTGTTTTTTTCCTTCATACATCGCCAAATACATCGCCAAAAATCACTGAGCAAGTGATAAAAAATCACTGAGCAAGGTGTCATGGCCCTCTGCTTCTCCGCCAGTGATGGCAAACCGCAGAGTCCTGGTTGGCGGCATTGCTAATTGGTCATCGCCGTCTTAATCACCTGGATTTAAGTATCCTTGCCGATGATCCGGAAGTCAAAAGAAATCTGACGGTGAACACAATACTTATGGACACCCATAATAGTGGATGCCAATGCCACATCACATCTGATGACCTATTTATCTGATTGGCAAAGATTAAAGGTTGCAGTTGTGTAGCTCCTTAAACTGAAAGGAACTCTGTTCCAACTTAGTCAGAAAAGAAAAGAAGCCAATACATACTCTGGGTTAAATCTAGAATTGGATTTCTCCCCTTTTCTATAAGATCTTTGTTCTTTGCCAATGTAAATTTCAGAAATGTGATATAAAACACTCTGTTGGATTGTACTTTGTGCTGTTTTTCCTTATGATGGCTCTTTTTGAAATTAATGTGCTTAATGCGTACTTAATTAATGTATTTGGCGAGATTGTAACTTATTGCTGTGTATTTATTGTCAATTTGGATTGTCATGTGATCTAGCAGGTGTTTTGTGTGATGTGATCCCTTTGCCATGTGTGAACCATGATTGACTTTGTTAGAAAGAGTGGCAAACAAGGAGCCATCTTTCATTCATCTCTCATAAGGAATTATGATGTTATTAAGCCTTTACACCTCGAAGTGTCACAAGCATTATAACCTTCTTTGGCCTTCTGATACTAGGGGGACATACCACTTTACTCAGTGTCTGTATGCCTTATTCATTTTCATGAGTAATTATGTGCTCATGTTACTTTACTTAGCACCTGTAACTCATCATTATGCGCCATGAGCAATTAGATATACTGTATAAACAGACAAATAACAAAGTGAATCATAACAATGCTTTGTTACGCTTCAAGTTTTGAAGGCTTATAAGGTAACATTGTAATGCTTTATGAGTACAGATATGAGAATGTATAAACAGTCATGAACGCTAATGTCATTACTTATAAGACTTTATGAAGGTGTTATAACCCTTTATAAATACATTTAAATGCTCTATGAAAACTGGGTTCATAGAAAGAGTTACCCTTGTGGAAAAACTCAACTCTGATTAATGGGGGATGGGGGGCATGTAATTTTGATTTATGTATTTGATTTAAGCCACACACATGGCTTACAAACATCCCCTTCAAAAATGACTAAACACAACCTCAGTAAACATATTTCCATTCACTCATGAGTTCAGTACTCACACAACTCTTCTTGATGCTTTGACCACTGGCAGCATCCTCAGCAGACCTGCATTTGATCTGGCATGTATCCCATAATCCCACAGGTTAAACTCCTCCAGTTCCTGGTCTGACATCAGCAGCACAAAGACCACAGCTGACAGCTGGGAAAGAGAGAGATTCTCTCTAGGTTTATTGTCCTTCCTCAAGTAGCCCTGGACCTCCTCCACCAGAGAGTGGTCATTCAGTTCATTCAGGCAGTGGAACAGGTTGATGCATCTCTCTGGGTTGGGGGCTTCACTGATCTTCTGCTTGATGTACTTGACAGTTTCCTCTGTGTTCAGCGAGCTGCTTGCTCTCTGTGGTAGCAGGTCTTTTAAGAGCTTCTGATTGGACTCCAGTGAAAGTCCCAGGAGAAACCTCAGGAAAAGGTCCAGGTGTCCATTTTCACTCTTTGAGGCCAGATCCACTGCAGTCTGATGGAGGTCACAAAGCCTGTTAGCACCGAACAGTGAAGAAAGCTGAGAGTCCAAACAAAAGTCCAAAAACACAAACAGAGCTGCTAGAAACTCCTGAATGCTCAGATGAACAAAGCAGAAAAACTTCCCCTGGTACAGTCCAGCCTCCTCTCTGAAGATCTGGGTGCACACCCCTGAGTACACTGAGGCTTCAGTCACATCAATGCCACACTCTCTCAGGTCCTCATCATAGAAGATCAGATTGCCCTTCTCCAGCTGCTGAAAAGCCAGTCTCCCCAGGGACAAGAAAGTCTTCTGGTTCCAGACTGTGTCCCCACCTTGTTTCCCATACTTCTGACTCATGTGTTTGGTTTGGATGATCAGGAAGTGTGTGTACATTTCAGTCAGAGACTTTGGAATCTCTCCGCTCTTTGCTTGAGTCAGGATGTACTCCAGAACAGTGGCTGACATCCAGCAGAAGACTGGAATGTGACACATGATGTACAAGCTCCTGGATGACTTCAGGTGTGTGATGATTCTGCTGGCCATTTCCTCTTTTGCAATTTTCTTCCTGAAATACTCTTCTTTTTGTGGGTCACTGAAACCCCGGACCTCTGTGACCTGGTCAACACACTCAGGAGGGATCTGATTGGCTGCTGCTGGTCGGGAGGTGATCCACACAAGAGCAGAGGGAAGCAGATTCCCCTTGATGAGGTTTGTGAGAAGGACGTCCACTGAGGCAGGTTCTGTTACACTGTAGATGCTTTGATTGTGTTGGAAATCTAGAGGAAGTCTGCTTTCATCCAGACCATCAAAGATGAAAGTAATGTTGTACCTGTCCTGGTTGGAAAAGGTGAAGTCTCTTGTTTCACTGAAATAGTGATGGATAATATCCATGAGGGAGTATTTCTTGTCTTTCCCATCTTTAATCAGGTTCAGCTCCCGAAAAGGAAGAGGAAATAAGAAGTGGATGTTTTGATTGACTTTTTCTTTGGCCCAGTCCAGAATAAACTTCTGCACAGAGACTGTTTTTCCAATGCCTGCCACTCCCTTTGTCAGCACAGTTCTGATGGGTTTGTTTTGTCCAGGTAAGGGCTTGAAGATGTCAGCACATTTGATTGGCGTTTCCACCTGTGTTACTTGTCTCTTGGATGCCATCTCAATCTGTCTGACCTCATGTTCAGTATTGACCTCTGCACTGTCCCCCTGTGTGATGTAGAGCTCTGTGTAGATCTGCTCCAGAAATGCAGACTTTCCTTGCTGTGGGATTCCTTCAGATACACTCTGGAACTTCTGCTTGAGTCTGTATTTGAGCTGCTTCTGACATCTAGGAAACAGTCCATCTACATGGAAATATTCAGCAAATGATCAGGATTAAATATCATAGCCTTTTTTCTTTTATGTGACTTAATAAACAGAAATAAATAACAGTAATGTTTTACTTGAAGGCACCTACGGTCCGTGTATATTTTGGTAATTGGATTTTCCCTTTTTGAATGGGAATTAAAAAACAGAAAACGACTGGTTTATTTGACTTTCGTTTTGAAGCCCAAACCAACAATTGAATTACGCAGCATTTTTCTTTCATTTTCATTCTTTGATTACACTTTACAAAATGAAATTCAAAGTCAACAGGAACGGAAAAACGGACCAAAAACAAGCTTTATTCATATTCTAGCACCGGAAGCCACGTGCTACATGTTTATTTAATGTCTGAATCATCCCTGAGCCAACACAATATTTAGGCTATGAGTAAACATAGCCTATCAATTTGCAATCAGCAACTCAACACTCATTACCATGTGATTACGAAAAAAAGGAATAAGGCAATAGGAAAATTTTAATGCAAAAACATCCCTTTCCACAAGTGCCATGGGAGCGCGTCCCAAAAAAAACGGAAGAGTTTTGCCTCCTTCCTCCTGATTGATTGCGGAACCCTGGATGATGGACACATCAAATAGCCTACTGTATCTAATTAGGATTTTATGCCATGTTTTTTTTCTTTATTGAATGAGCTGAGCACAAGTAGAACCTAACTGTTCCGAAGTGTCGGCATAGCCCATAAAAAAACAATTGTCAAACAACTTAGGCAGCCCCCACGTCTCTAGTAGGGCCTAAGTCTCTAAACTCACAGTCCTCACTCGTCACCACATATGTTACCCATTACTACAGTTGGACTATATTATGTGTCCTTGATTAAAAGTGTCTTAGTCAGTTTAATTAATTTATTCAGTCCCATTTCCTATGATAGAGATAGCCAAGGAGGTGCGTCGACCTGCATTCGATGATAGCCTAAGCCTATAGTTGATATCCGTGCCGTCAGATAAAAACATATGACAGGTTAATGATGAAATGAGGTTTTTTGTATAATTGCATTCTTGCATTAGGCTACAGCGTCCACACATGCAACAGTGAAAACTGCAACAAGATCAGATCTAATGTGCATAACCATCTGTTGCGTCTTGATGCGTATAGGCCAATAGCGTAGCCTATCACATATAGGCTACAGCCCTTATTTTTATCCATAAGAAAAAGTTTGGCTGTCTAATCTGTTGTTAAACAGTGCCCAGTAGCCTATACAAATTGCCTAACTCTACTGGCTTTAAACATTTTCATACTAGGAGCTCAGTCTGATTTATCTGAACATTGTTCATCTCTGCATCAGCTGGCCCGACATTTCGGCACAGGCTATTCGATATTCCTCTCGCGGTGAAGCTGTGTGTAGACGTTTTTGACAATTCTGTGCTCTCTAGTCCTTTTCCGCCACTGCCAGGCTCCTCAAACTATGTAGGCTACTCTATTACAAGGCTTTAGGACTATCTGCTGTAGGCATAGGCTATTGGATCACTCTCCTTCCACGGCACCTCCTCAAGATGTTCCTCGGGCAACCCACTCAAGTTCAGAATTTTTGCACAAAATTATCTTCCGCCCCCGCTTTCCACTGAAATGCGCGCATGATGACAGGCCTTGTTTAGCCAATTCTATAATTTCTGAGTAGGGCTCCAAAGACATTATTCTCGCTTATTATTCTTGCATTAGCCTATTCGCGCTTACAGTCTGAATGGCGGCTTCCGGTGCGAGAATATGAATAATGCTTGTTTTTGGTCCGTTTTTCCGTTCATGTTGACTTTGAATTTCATTTTGTAAAGTGTAATTAAGAAATGAGAATGAAAGAAAAATGCTGCGTAATTCAATTGTTGGTTTTGGGCTTCAAAACGAAAGTCAAATAAACCAGTCTTTTTTTGTTGTTTTTTTAATTCCTATTCATAAAGGGAAAATCCAATTACCAAATTATACACGGACCCACCTACAGAAGAATGACATGACACTGTCATACCTATGGGTCCGTGTACTTTTTCGTTCATTCATTATTCTATTTTGGAATGAAAGATGAAAATGAAAAAAAGGGTGCAACTTCTTGTCTTGTTTAAAGCCATACACGCAGAAATGGCTGTATTTGGTTTTCTGCATGTGTTGTCTCATACCATAATAGTAATGGGAGAAATTACAACATTTTTGATCGTTTTTCAATGTGTGGTATTTGTTTATTCATTTATTGAAATTCATTTGACTGACCTTTCCGTTTACCCGGAAGGAAAGTTTGCAGCAGAAAAGGTCTAGCTGACCATACGAGGCATACGCAAATACGCTCCAGACGTAGCCGGAGCCAGAGACATAACAGAAAAATAAAAGAGTAGCCTATTCTTTAACTGGCAAGTTTATTAATGAGCTGAAGTGCGCGCTCTTGCTCTTCATCCCACTGTTTTACGCACGCTTAATAAACACATTTCTCTTTGATATATTTGGGGCATTGTCGTTGGGAAGTCCATGTAGACTACACATGTAAAGGCTGGAGATGAGCTGGGAAGCTGATGGAAGATGCTGATAATCAGAGCTGTCAAAATCCTTTCTCAGTCACAGTTGGTCTACCCTTCCTGTCCTCTGTCCCTACTCAATATTGTGGTGGCGCTTGCATGCACTTGCTTGTGGCGCTTGCTTACTATACGCAATCATCTCACGAGGTTGTGAGCGTCACAAAATATTATTCGCACACTCATCACAGATCAACCACATCTTTTGAAGTGTAGCAACGTTCCGGAATAGTGTTGCAACAATATTTGCAAAGTCGGCATTTGCCTCCAAATAAACCATGTAATAAAAACTCAACCACCTAGGCCTACTTCCAGAATTACTTCCAGGTCATCCGAATTCTGGGTGCTTAACAAACCAAAGACGCAACTCAGATGGACGCTTTTCTTTATTGCTCTTCTCTTTTTTCTAGGATTCAGCGTTTCATTTTCAGTTCCTAAAAGTTATCAAAACATGGTGCTTGGTTCCATTTCATAAGTGATATTCAAGCGTAAAACACTATAAACGAGTCCTTATTCATTTCTCGTGCGACTTCCAAAATAGAATAATGAATGAACGAAAAAATACACGGACCTTGTTGCAACACTATTCCGGAACGTTGCTACACTTCAAAAGATGTGATTGATCTGTGATGAGTGTGCGAATAAAATTTTGTGATGCTCACAACCTTGTGAGATGGTTGCATATAGCAAGCAAGCGCCACAAGCAAGTGCATGCAAGCGCCATCACAATATTGAGTAGGACAGAGGACGGGAAGGGTAGACCAACTGTGATTGAGAAAGGATTTTGACAGCTTTGATTATCAGCATCATCCATCAGCTTCCCAACTCATCTCCAGCCTTTACCTATGTAGTCTACACATTGACACATGGCTTCCCAACGATAATGCCCCAAATATATCAAAGAGAAATGTGTATTAAACCTGCGTAAAACAGTGGTGAAGAGCAAGTGCGCGCGCTTCAGCTCATTAATAAACTTGCCAGCTAAAGAATACACTATTATTTTTCTGTTATGTCTTTGGCTCCGGCTACGTCTGGAGCTTCTTTGCGTATGCCTCGTATGGTCGCCAGCTAACTTAAACCTTTTCTGGTGCGACTCTGCAAACTTTCCTTCCGGGTAAACGGAAGGGTCAGTCAAATGAATTTCAATAAATGAATAAACAAATATCACACATTGAAAAACGATCAAAAATGTTGTAATTTCTTATAATACTATTTATGGTATGAGACAACACATGCAGAAAACCAAATACGGCCATTTCTGCGTGTATGGCTTTAAACAAGACAAGAAGTTGCACCCTTTTTTCAATTTCATCTTTCATTCCAAAATAGAATAATGAATGAACGAAAAAGTACACGGACCCCTATGACATGGCTGTCATGAAGTTGACAAAAACATTATTAAACTAAATGCCTCTACATAATTAGTTGACAACTCAGAGCTAAGTTGAGGGTTTTGCTTTAAAAGGGGCTTCTCTCTCTGCAGGTCACTTTTCTGTTGGGCACTTGGTTTGTGTTTGCTTTGGTTGACTTTCTCTCCCACAAGCACCCTTCCGTTTTCTTAACCTCTCCTTTAGTCTACATTACTGATTACTGACGTTTGCGCATTCCACCCACACACTCATATACACCTTAGCCTACTTCTTTCCCCTAGACATCTTTATTTTGACTGCTGTATTTTTATTGATTTTGATTATTTATGAATGAATATAAACCATGTTGTCTGCCTCCCTCTTTATGTTTTGGTTCTGAGCCAATCGCAACAAGTGTCATTTTGTTTATGTTATGACAACTAGACATATGATCAGAATTAGGTACAGTAGATCATAGTTGTCTGACTTGTATCTGATTTATATATAAATACACAATCATTTCTTAGTAGTAGGTATTAGACAATATATTTAGATACACTCAGCAGTAAACTAAATTGTGAGAATACTTGTATATTATTTTTTAATAATATTTAAATTATTTAAATTAATTATTTAAAACAGCTTCAATACTGGTAACTATAAGCTAAGCTATATAAGCACTCACATTTGTATAGCTGCTGAGCGATGATCTTCTGACTCATGTTCCTCAGGATATGCACTACAATCTTCAGAGCTCCATCTCTGGCATCTCTCTGTTCCTCCTCATCCTCACTACAAGAGGATTCTGGGTAATCAGGACTCAGGAGCTTCTTGAATCTCTCTAGTTCATTCTTCATGAAAGTCATGACTTTGCCTTCCAGCTCCTGATTGAAAATCAAATAATTCCAACAATGAATATTAAAATAGTCATTCCATAAGTGAAAATTCTGTTGATTAAACAACAATGAGCATTCATATACAAAACAACTATTCTAGCCATCAGCCCATGACTTGTGTGTGTGTGTGTGTGTGTGTGTGTGTGTGTGTGTGTGTGTGTGTGTGTGTATACAGTACATATACACAAACATCAGACACACACTTATACACACACATATACACACACAGATCACACACACTTCTATACACACATAAACACACCTTGAATACAGTAAGCAGCTCATTCTTGCTGAGTGTTGGATGAACTGTTGGTTTGTCCTGCTGGATGCTGAAGGAAACAGATGATCAAAACACCATAGTGAAGGAAATGCACTAATCCTAGGTAAATATGCTCCAAATACAAACCCTTATAATCATAAATAGAAATAAATAAGCTTTAACCTGAAAAAAACTATACTCATATACAGGTAAATATGCTTTACCCACCCACTCTATTAACACAGGTAAATTATCCCTGAACACACAGGTAAATACACTCCAAACACCAACACGAATCACACAGGTAAATACACTCCAAACACCAACACTAATCACACAGGTAATTACACTCCAAACACCAACACACAAGTAAAAAAAAAAAAAAATACAAACATCAACACTAACACTAATTTACCAAACTCTTTCTAGATGTTCCTACCTGGGATCGGGATTTGTGAGTTCTTCTCTTAGGGTGATTGGCCTATCCATTGACCAGTCACTCTTCATGGATACACAGCTGGGTGCAGGTGAGTCATGTCCTCTCCGGGCTTGACTCCTGCTGGTTGTCACAGTAATGCATGAAATTACATCATGTCCCCTTCCCCTCTCAACACTGACTCTAATTAACCAAACTTTCTAGAGGAGCTGTTCTTACCTGGGATCAGGATTTGTGTGTTCTTCCCTGAAGTAAATGCCTTCTTCCTTAGACCTGTCACTCTTCATGGACACACAACTGGGTGCAGATGAGTCATGGCTTCTCTGGGCTTCACTCTTGCTGGTTGATGTGACACTAAAGCATGAAATCACAACATTACTCATACCAGACTGAGATAATAACCTGATGAGACTGACCCCTTCCCCCTCAACCCCAGTCCCATATTTAGAGCAGCTCTCTGTCTGAATGGAGGTCTGTTCTCACCTAGGAGATCCAACGCTGGTAAGATCTCCTTCTGACTGATGACTCTTCATGGACTCATGGCTGGTTGCAGTAAAGTGCTTTATTCTGCTCTGCACCAGACCTCTATTTATTCAGAAGCAAATCATGATTTCATTTTTCATAGAAATCCATTCAATTGTAACATGTATTTATTGGCTTTAATAGGAGGTGAAGTTCTGCAGTAGTCGTACAAGCAGTCATAATATCACAATGTGTGTGATGATGAGGCTTTGGGAAAATCTATTTTCCGGTTCTCCTTTTCAAGACATTTGTATTGAAAGCCAGAGAGTGAATGAATTATTGCGCCTTGTTTTGTTAGATGCTCTTACCTGCTATCAGGTAAGCAACACTAATGCGTAAAAACACAACATTACTCAAACTAGACTGAGATAATTACCAGACTGACCCCTTCCCCTCTCGACCCCAGTCCCATATTTAGAGCAGCTCTCTGTCTGAATGGAGGTTCTCACCTACATGTAGGAGACCCAATGCTGGTAAGATCTCCTTCTGACTGATGACTCTTCATGGACTCACGGCTGGGAGCAGCAAAGTGCTTTATTCTGCTCTGCACCAGACCCCTATTTATTTAGAAGCAAATCATGATTTAATTTTTCATAGAAATGTATTTGATTGTAATCTAATGGTTTTAATAGAGGACCTAGTAATTTAGTCGTACAGACAGACAGATCATCACAGAAGATAATTTCTCCTACACACACACACACACACACACACACACACACACACACACACACACACACACACACACACACACACACAAACTGACCTGGGAGGATGGCTGCTCCCTGCAGAGTCTCTCTGTTTGTCCATTGTTTAGAGACAGGACTCTCTCACTGCACAGCAAACAGTTACAACACACTAATACTCAGATACGCGAGAGAGTGACACGCACAAAGACTGTATGACCAAGGCAGTATATGCTAAAGTTCATTTCTTATCATATTCCACAATATGTTGTTAGTGGCAAGTAAGAAACGCTCTACTCATCATCCAAACAGAAGACGTTACACACATGTGATGGACGCAGCCGCGTCCACACATTTTGAACACTTTAAAGACTGGTTGGTTTCCCCATCTTGTACATTAATTTGTATTTTGTTCAATTACACTTATGCACTCATGTTTTCATATACAACACACATTTACACTAAACCAAGTAAAAATACACATAGTCTTTTGATTTCATATAACATACTTTATTTTGTACAGTTTATAATCACACAATTGAGTGCACGCATTTGAGTTGATTATTTTCTGTTAAAGTTAAGTTCGTTAATCACCTCCATTGGCCATGTGGTCTAAAAAGCAGTGTCCGTCTGTGTATTCCGTCCGGGTAAAACGTCCAAGTGTCAAGACTGGCTGAAAGGTTCCGCAAGCCTATGAAGACTTGAGCATGTTCCAACTGCTCTCCTTGTCATGGGGGGTTTCTTGCTCCTTTCTGTCTTTGTTTGTATTTAGCCATTTTGTGTTTATTCATTTGTTGTTTACATTGTCTAGTTATGTCTGTTGTAATTGATGTTTGTCTTTTAAGTAACGTTATAATGTGTGTGTTGATTTTTGTAATTTCCCCTTTTTAATTAATTATGGTTTGATCCTTTTGTATTTAAGTTTCTCCTTTGTGTTAGTGGAGGAGAGACAAAGGGAGATCATGATGAGACGCTGATGGAGTGTTAAGTTATTATGCTTTAGTTCTGATTTGGTACCTTTATGTTGGGCCTAGAACTTTATGTTTATTTCATTCAGTTGTAATATTACTATTATTTGGGGAAAATGTGAATCTTTTAAATCTGTGTCTCGTGCCTGCAGCTCGATCCCTCACCACACACAATAAACATCACTGTATACACAATAAGTCCATGGGCCAGGACGAAAAAAAAACACAAATCGCTACCACCTAAGGTGGCAAAATCTGTCATTGTTTTTGTAATCCTCCGTGTCTGAGGGACTTGTTTTGCTACGATAGCCATTTCTAAGTGTTATCGTAGTTGTGTTTATACTGTAAAGTAACACACCAGACCACTACACAGTGTTGTTGGTCCATTCTAGTCTTTGATCACTACACAGTATTACTATGAGTTTAGATGATCAGACACATCTCTGCTGATGCAACATGCATGCCAATTTTAACAAATTTAAAAAACCTTCTGCTATATTCTCAAAGATTTAAACACTCACCCAAATTTGTGAACTAAATCTTGTGGTCTCCAAGCTCTCTGAAGTTACATTTCTGTGAAGTCCTCAAGAAGTATTTGTCCTTCTTGGTGTTAGAGAGAGACACGCCTGTATGACTGAGGCATGTAATATTTTAACAGTCTTATTCCTATGACTCCGCCCGGTAATCAAACTGTTTACTGGAGTCCACTGATTGGCCAGTTGAGGCTGAATGCTGATATAACAGCTTATCTGATCCAGTCAAGCAGGTTAACCATGAGTCAAACTGAGTCCTTTGGAACTCAGGAGCTTCTACAGGATTTTATTACTGGTTTGAAGGTGAAAGAAAGAAAATGACAGCAGCACTTTATCCTTAGTTTAGTCCACAGGGATGAAACTTTTGAGGCACTTCTTACTACACTCCTTTACAAAACTTTGGCTACATGCCTACGTGTTTCGACATATTGTCTTCATCAGGGCATGCAAAACTATAGGCGTGTATGAGAGGGGTCAGCTCTATGTTCCCACAACTCTATGTTCCCACATTTGTTAGGAATTTTTATTTTTCACAGAATTTTTGGAAATTTGGGAAATTGGGCCCTATGTTCCCACAGCCCCATACTCTCACATTACAAAGATTTATTTATTTATTTATTTTTTTAATTAGACCCTATTTTCCCACAGCAATATGTTCCGAGAAGGGCATGTTCATACCAACAAAGGTAATATTTATCCAGTTAGCCCTGCCATTCACATTAGAATTGAGGATTCTGAAACTGAAACCGATTCCAAAAATGATTGCTGAGGTCGATTTCAAAAATGATCACTGAGGTGGATGAATATATAAAATCGTTTGTGGAATGTGGATGCAAAACGTTCTGAAGACAAGAGTGGATGAACATAGTTTTCATTGTGAATATGAATCTAGGCAGCACAGCATAAAAGAACCGGGAGATTCCCTGATATTGATAATGCCTCCCTGATGCCCGCAAATTTAATATTATCTCCTGGAATCTAGAGCTCGCGAGCCAGAGCATGCACATGAAACATTTATGTCGACATCACGCATCTCAATATGCGCGCATATGAGTGAGCGAGAGCGACAGAGAGAGAAGTGGTGCCTGAGGGAACGGTGTGTGTGTGCGTGCCAGCCTGCTCATATAGAACATGTCGGGTGCATGCAAGACAAAGGGTGTCCTGATTGGCTTACTTTGCTGAGCAAACCAATCAGCTTTCAGCTCCATGAGTCAAGGCAATCTTCAGTTCAGTCAGTAGCTGTCATTTACACTACATTTACATTTATGCATTTAGCAGACGCTTTTATCCAAAGCGATTTACAAAAGAGGGATAACAATCAAACTGCAACACAATACAAGTAGGTGCCTACTAGGAGTACCATTTGCTAATAGAAGAGCAAGTGCAAGAGTTAAGAAGTGCTTGGTCAATGTATTCCAAGTAATTTAAGGAACTAGGGCAAGAGATACTCTTGAAAGAGCTGGGTTTTCAAGAGTCTCTTGAAAGTAGAAAGAGTGCCTGTTGTTCTGATAGTCTTAGGAAGACTATTCCACCAGTTAGGAACAATGCATGAGAAGAGCCTAGATTGACCTGTGTGGGGTGTTGGTCGTTCTAAGCAGCAATCCTTGGTTGAGCGGAGCAATTGGAGGTTAGCATATGGTTTGATGATGGCTTTCAGGTAGACTGGAGCGGTTCCATCCAGTACTCTGTAAGCATTAGTGACTTGAATTTGATGCGAGCAGCCAGTGGAGCTCCCTGAACAGAAGAGAGACATGCTCTCTTTGGCTAGTTGAAGACCAGGCGTGCAGGAGCCTTCTGGATCATCAGTAGTGGTTTTACCGCACAGGCTGGTAGACCTGTTTGAAGAGCATTGCAATAGTCGAGGCGAGAGATAACCAGCGTCTGAACCAGGAGCTGTGTTGCATGTTGAGTAAGGTATGGTCTGATTTTCCTAATGTTGAATAGAGAGAAACGGCACGACCTAGCAACAGCCGCAACATGATCCGTGAAGGTCAGCTGGTCATCCATTATTACGCCTAGGTTTCTTGCAGCCTTGGTAGGAGCAACAGATAGGGAGTCTATCTTAATGCTGATGTTGTGGTGCAGGGTTTGCCTGGCTGGGATGATGAGCAGTTCCGTTTTTGAGAGGTTCAGTTGAAGGTGGTTGTCTTTCATGCAGATATGTCTGAGAGACAGTCAGAGATCCGTGTTGTCACTGTATAATCACCAGGAGGAAAAGATAGATAAAGCTGGGTGCATGCCAAGCCATGACACATTGAATGATCGTCCAATGAGGTAGGATTCGAACCAGGAGTGCGCTTTGCGTTTATCCAGAAGAATTCTATGGTTGGCTGTATAAAACGCTGCTGATAGGTCAAGTAGAATGAGAACTGATGATTGTCCTGTTGCTTTGGCTTCTTTAAGAGCTTCTGGTACTGAGAGGAGTGCTGTTTCCATTGAGTGTCCACTTCTGACGCCAGATTGCAATCCAGGAGGTTATGCTGAGTGAGAAATTCCATGACTTGTTTGAAGACCGTTCTTTCGATAGTTTTTGATAGGAAAGGAAGAAGAGAGACAGGTCGGTAGTGCTCCACTTGCGTGGGAGAGAGAGATGGTTTTTGAGCAGTGGTCTTACCTGAGCTTGTTTGAAGGTGGTGTGGAAATGTCCCTGAAGTTAGAGAAGCGTTGATAACATGAGTGGTTGCCTTCACAATTGTAGGAGTAATGTCCTGTAGAAGAGTGGTTGGAATTGGGTCCAACTGGCAGGATGTCGGACGACTGCCTGTGAGAAGCTTAGTCACATCACTTTCTGATAGAGAAGCAAATTAAGTAAATGAAGCAAGAGGAAGCCTTTGTGAAGACATCTGTGTGGGTGGGTCGGAGAATCTGTTGCTGATTGCTGCTACTTTGTCAGTGAAAAATTCAGCAAAGGTGTCAGCTGTGAGGGTTAGTTGCAGGAGGTGGTGGTGGAGGGTTCAGTAGAGATTTGAAAGTGGAGAACAGTTTCCTGGTGTCCGTAGCATTGAGCAAGATCTGATATCACCAAGTAATTAAGAGTCCAGGATCAATGTGAAACGTTTGTCCTGGATCAATGTACTCTAACCCTAACCCTAAGCCTAACCCTAACCTTACTCCTAACCCTAAACCTAACCCATTGATCCAGGGCAACAAGTTTGACATTGATCCTGGACTCTTAATTACTTGGTGATATCAGATCTTCCTAGCATTGTTGATCTTGTCCTGGTAGAATTCCTTCTTTGCAGAAGTGATGCTGGATGAGAAGGATGCTAACAATGCCAGGAATTGTGTTAGATCTGAAGGGTCCTTAGTCTTGCGCCATTTCCTCTCTGAGGCTCTGAGGTTAGTGCAACGAGATTATGTACCAACTTCTGAGTTCAGTAGTAAAAGATCGCTGGCTAATACTGATTTATTTTGTATTTACATAGTAGTGGCAATAAGTCCTCAAGATCATGGATGTTAATGTCATGTACCAATTTTGTAAAGGTAATTTGAAAGTAGGGGGGAGAATAACAAACGTGTTCCTATGCTGTTGAACTACAAGCTGCTGAACTACAGGCAAGTTCAGAGACATCACTCTAAACTGTAATGGTACTGAAGTAGGCGGGCTGGGCCAGACTAAAATCCTTTAGTGGAAGTACGTAGGATGGCGTTGTCAGGCTAGAGTTGTTTAATGGCTTCTGTTATCTTATACCTTTCCCCAAACCACCCTTATCCGTTCTAATGACGAGGTGCATTATTAACCACTGAATTCTGTGTTTTTCACAAGTCAAATTGGATTTAATTTCCCTGTTCCCCCTTTCATACAGTCTCTCAACATCATGGGTTACTTTTTTGGTGAACAGTGTTGGGAGTAACGAGTTACAAAAGTAGATAATTACTGTAATGCATTGCTTTTTGTAATGCTTTTTGTAGCTGTGCTACTATGCAGTAACAAGAATAATATATTTCTGGCGCTTCAAGGCCACACTTAACACTTCTGTGTTATAAAAACTAAGAGGAAAATATCTCTGTCTCCCTACTTAACTCCCTACTAAACTGTGTGTCCTTCTGCCCGACTGTGCTGCATTCACATACATTGAGGAACAGATTCCTCTTACAGCCATACTGTGCTGCATTCACACACATTCAGTAACAGATTCCTCTGACAGCCAGACTGTGCTGCATTCACATACATTGAGGAACAGATTCCTCTGACAGCCAGACTGTCTGAACTCAAGAATAACCTGAGATGAGATGAAGGTTGTTCACTTTGTCGGGTCCTTCAGACAGATTCATGGCCAACATCACACCCGCGTGGAGCGAGACCGGGAGAAGAGAAGAGAGAGAGAGAGACAAGGAGAGGAGAAGACAGAGAGAGAGAGAGAATGAGAGAGGGAGAGGGGGGGGTTAGAAGACAGCATCTTGCCAGCGTGTCCTGATGGAGCAAGATGGGGAGAGGAGAGAGAGAGAGCAGGAGAGAGAGTAGAAGAGAGCATCACGCTGGCGTGTCATGATGGGGAAGAGAGAGAGAGAGAGAGAGACAGAGAGAGAGAGAGACGAGAAGAGTAGAATAGAGCATCACGCCAGTGTGTCATGATGGGGAAGAGAGAGGAAGAAGAGAAGGGGGGGGAGACAGACAGGGAGAGTAGAAGAGAGTATCAGGCTGGCGTGTCATGATGGAGATGAGAGAAGGGCCTGTGATCTCCTCAGAGCTGAATCCTCTCCAACTAGACAACAAAGACCTGACTGACTGACAGAAGAGTCCAGAAGCTCTTGCTCAGACATGCTGATGAATAGACAGCAGCAGCAGCAGTGCTTAGCAGGCAGATAGACACGAACAAGTAAATGCAACTACAAAAAGCTTTACACTGATTACTAAACACACTTTAGATCATGGGTTCTCAAAGTGCAGCCCCGGGGGCCAATGGCGGCCCACAATACCATCTGATGATATCTGTAAACAGGCATGGACTGGCCATTTTTGGGCCGGTGCTGTCAAAATTCAGTCACAATTTTCCTGAAGCATATTGGGCTAGTCCAATGAAATCTCTAATGCAATGTGTCCAACTTTCAGCCATGTGTCCTCATGCACAAAGCACTTTATGAACTACCTCACTTTATATCACTCTGCACTAATTTCTGTACTCCTTGTGCAATGCATTATGTCTTGTATGTGGTTGTGTTATGTTATTTGTGAGCACTCCCTATCAACTGTATTGTTGTAATGGCTAAACATGACCCCACATGTGGCCTTAAAGGAGAAATCCGGGCAAAAATGACCCAAAACTCTATTTTCTGTGGTCAAGGCGAGCTGTCAGTGAAAAAAAACCCGACAAAAATTGATCTTGCCTACCCCAAGTTATGCTCCTGTCCGATTTTGCATCCCAGCGGCTGTAACGGGGCAAGTTGGAAACACGCCTATTTTGCCTCTTACAATGTTCGAAATTCAATTTCAAGTGCATGGCCATGTTAACATAGCACTTCGAAGCGAACACAGTTGATATGAGCGTAGTAGGTGACCTAGAAATGCTAAAAAGTTGAGCTAATTCACTCAGTCTACATACCTCTGTTGAGTTCCTGATTCCAGCGAAGCCCACAGAAGTCGACCGTCGAGCTCGATACAATCCAATATTCCAAAACGTGATTTTCCACCAAAAAAACGATTCTCGTGAATTAATGTGATCATGTTTATATAGTAATGACCATGTAGCTACATAGCTTAGCCGTAATATGAGCAAAACATTGCAAGCACTTGTTGCAGCTCTGCGCATGCTCATGGGTAATGTGCAATAGCCAGTGGAAAGTTCCGGCAACACAGCTGATTTGATAGAAGCAGAGGAAGCAACAAGGATATTTGTTTCTGGACATCATTTGTTGAAATGGATAGTTCATCCGAATCAGATGTGGAACACAGGGAGGATTTTTGGAGTTTGATGGCCGTGGTTTTTTGTTCGAGCCAGAATACACAGACGAAGAGTTATTGGCACAAGATCTCGAAAGGCAGGCACAGGCAGCAGAGGATCAGCAGGCAGAGGCCTCGCAACCTCGAAGTGAGGGGACATGGTGGTGCTCTTGTGGACACTGCGTCGCAATGACCACGGAGGAAGAAAGTCTATGCTGTAAAGAGTGGGATCTACTACAGCCTGGTCTGGATAATGGACATTGTTTTGCCAACACCAAGAGGTTCCCCCACTTCCTCTACAAGGATGTTCTGGAAGCCTTTTTTTTTGTTCCTAAAGTGAACTGGAAAAAGCAACCTAGACCAGATGGACCTGATGGTCAGCTGTCTAACGAGTAAGTACAACTGTTTTCCTCGATTCTGTCCCAGTTCAGGTATTTTTACTTGTTGATGTAAATAGATGTACCACCTTGTTAGCGCAATGACCAAAGCTAATGCCCCCTCTCCCCTCCCCTAGCCAATGCAGACTCGTGGCCTACCGGGTGATTCTCGAATGGGTACTCAGAGGTCATCGTCTTGGGCGGAACAACAGAAGACCATTGCCTAGCTGTGTTGTAGCAGCAATCAGACTGAAGTACCCCTCCCCCACTGGAAGTTACACGGGATTCAAGGAGGCAGAGGACATTTTCTAGTAATAATAATAATTTAGCTCTTGCCTTATTTATTTTTATTTCTGTCTTGCAAAAATTGTATAGCCATTTCTAGGAATGTATATAGTTCAGATATCTATAAGGAAAAAGTAGTAATATGTAAATTACACCACAGAAGTTGAATAAGTAAATAATAGGAATGAATCAGCTGAGCAGTTCTATAATGAAAATATAATATTTGTCTTATGGTGGTTTTATAATATAAAAGTCAACAATTCATTTGTGCTTTCGTGTCTTTACTTGAGCCAAAACAAGGAAATGTCAAACAAATAAATACAAACTATGTACAGTGCTATTTGTGGTTTGATGGTGCCACAAAATCCAAAGTGCAGGAAGATGAATTGGTTCGAGACGCCTAGACCATGCTCATGTAACGAGACCTGGCTTGACAAACTAGTTCACTCATATCTGGTCGTGGAACTGGAGCTATGTTGCGAAGCATTCTTCGCCTTGGTTGCCGATGGGGTATGGTCTCTGAGAAGACTATGGTCCTGTCTTCTCTCCTCCTCAAGACATCTTCCATCAGGTCATTGCGGAAAACCTGAGTTGAGCGTTCATACATGGGCTTTGCAACCCATTGCTTGGACTGCCGGGAGTAAACTGCTTTGTGCTGTGGTTGTCCTGATAAAAATAAAC